>SJYA01001925.1:1452856-1563599 GCA_006410615.1 Neotragus moschatus | reverse complement strand
TTCTGTGGAAGGAATGATGCTGAAGCTGAAGCTCCAGTACTTTGGCCACCTCGTGCGAAGAGTTGACTCATTGGAAAAGACTCTGATGCTGGGAGGGATTGGGGGCAGGAGGAGAAGGGGACGACAGAGGTTGAGATGGCTGGATAGCATCACTGACTCGATGGATGCGAGTCTGAGTGAACTCCTGGAGTTGGTGATGGACAGGGAGCCCTGGCGTGCTGCAATTCATGGGGTCACAAAGAGTTGGACACGACTGAGCAACTGAACTGAACTGAACATCATAAACTGATTGATACCATCAGGAACAATTCCAAATTATCTTGGATAATGTTAAATATCACTGATATATTGATAAGAGTATTATTTCACTAAACTAACAACAACAAAGAAAAAACCAACAGCACTGACTTGGGGAATGTACAGATAGGAGCAAATAGAAATGGTGCCAAGAAGAGCTAGTATAAACATTAGCCACAATTCAGAAAAAAAAGTACACACGTAGAGACTTGTGTCATAATTAAAATACATATGGTGATTTTTTTTTTGCCTTGAAAGAATAATTAATAATTCTTTCTCTTTTTGATGACTTATTCACTTAAAACTCAGGAGTTAAATTAGTGAACATTCTACACTTATGAAACAAATTTTAGTTGCAAATCTCCTAGGAAGTGATAACAAAATACATTAAATAAATCCATATTAAGTTATTCAAATGTGACAAGGTAAAAATCAACCTTCTGTTCAACTGATACAACAAAATGAATCTATGACTGAAATGATAGAGCATATAATTTCATTCAGAGCACAGAAATCAAATTAAAAAAAAAATCAACTCTCCATAACCCAAATCTTGAAAACATAAGATTCTATGCTTAACTTTCTGATGGTAAAGGTCTACCACTATTATGGAAACGATTACATTTATTTATAAACCCAATGTATATTCCTTCTGAGGCTTGTTTTCTTAGAAATACATCTGGCCACAAAAAGTACACCCCTCTTTCAACACTATGGTAAAGTTTGATGCATTAAGAATATTTCTTTTTACCTATTTTGTGCCTAAGACATTACAATGTGAAAAAGCTAAATGAGATTTATTAACAAATAAATGAGTCGATTCTATAGCTGATATTTTCAGTCCATTTTTAATGTGCATTTTAAAATTATTTTGGTGGAAACAAATGTGCTTAGTTGGAAGGCTGCTGATGACACAGCATCTCAGTGTTGCTGCTGGAGAGGAAGCTTCCATCAGAGTGCTCTGACTTCTAGCCTTCCCTTAGAAACAGATAAAAAACTACCTTACTTCAAGCAGATTCTAATAAGTGGGGATCAAAATAGCCTTATGTTTTCCATCTACTTCTTCAACAAATCAATAAGAACACACTGTTACAGAAACGGTTTAACATTAGACAGCATCTACCTCAAAATAAGCTTACTATAAAGTAAAATCAAACCACACAGACTATAGTTACATTTTGGGGCTCATCCAGAACTTACTGCTTAGTGAAGCATTTCTTATTCCCTCACTGGCATTAGAACTGTCTCTTTTCTCTGCACCCAGAGAGACTTCATCCATATCACATATATGGTTTGATTCAGGTCATGCCCTTTGGGGTTATTATTGTAGAGATGAATCCTTGACATCATCTTTGACAACTGTCCCTATGTTCTTGCAAAACTTCCCCAATCACAGCATCCTGATGGCCAGAATGTCTTAGGTCACCACTCATACATTTACTGATTGAATTCTGAGCTGCAATGAATTTGTGATGACTTCCGTAGAAGCAAAAGTCTCCTATCATTCTCTAATTACTTGATTATATTCACAGATTGTTGCTTCAACTACATGAACATTCCTAGAACTGCTATCAAATTTGCATTTTAATTTCATGCTTAATATTTTCCCCTCATTTCTTTGTGGTAGATCCACAATCAGTTGCATTATTGCAATCAGGTATTATAGGTCAAAATTGCCTGTGAGACTACAAAATGAATGACAGAGTTCATAATTGAGTCAACAACATGTATTACAGAATAAAGAAGATTTTTGATGCAGGGAGCATTAATGCTTGCTGACCTAGAATTGGAGTTCAGTTTGATGCATTAACCCACAGTAGGGAAGAAGAGCATAGAATACTGTATACTCAGATCACAGGCAAAATAAATGCTAACTATTCAAAAATATTTGAAA
This sequence comes from Neotragus moschatus, assembly GCA_006410615.1. NCBI lineage: Eukaryota > Metazoa > Chordata > Mammalia > Artiodactyla > Bovidae > Neotragus > Neotragus moschatus. The sequence goes on along the minus strand of SJYA01001925.1, from coordinate 1,561,408 downwards.
GACAAATGGAGAAGCAATGAGTTAGTCCTGCAAGTGACCATCTGCAATTAAAGTGCTTACACTTCACACTAATAATGTAATGTTTGTGTATTTATCTACTCCTCGAGGGCAAGAACTATGTTCACTCATCTCAATAGTCTCAATTCACCTCAGCTCCAGAACTGTACTTGGCACATAATGTGGAAGGCAATCAATGTTTCCTGAGTGGGTACTTGTCCTACTGATCAGATCATTCTCATATGTCCTCATGGGATACTAGGATAGCTCACAGGTGGCTGAAAAAAAATGAAAACAGTTTTTTTTAATTTAATTAAAATAAAAGTTTAGTCTTTAGAGAATTAAGGTACTTTAAACATATATAATATCATAATGATTTATTCAAATTTTATTCTACAGTGTTCTGGACATAATCAAAGATTTGTGGGAGAAAAAAGAAAAAATTTAAAAATTAGATCCAAATCTAAAGAGTACAATATTTGTTAGAAAAAACATTCAAAGCAACATAAAAATGTAAATGCTAAAGTCCATAAACAAAGGTAGGCAATAATAAACCTGAATCTTCACACCCTTGTATCAGTGCTTCTATTATAGCACTTGCTACTGTTATGAAATCGCTTACATCCATGACAATTCCCATCCCTGCTCATTTCAGTAGGACAACAATAACCAGAGACACGGTTGATGTTTAAACGTATTTATGGAATGAATAACTGAATGCATGTATGCACATACAAATGAACAGCTGTCAGTGAAATGTAGAAAGACATCTCCTAGATGAAGGGTAATTCAGTCATCAAAGCCTTCCAACTACAGCAGTTAGGGTGACACCAGAAATACCAGCTCTTAGATGCTACCAATCAGTGTGAATTTAAACTTTATGTATTACAAAATGAAAAGTCATAAAATAAAATAATAGACTGCTGCTGCTAAGTCGCATCAGTCATGTCCGACTCTGTGCAACCCCATAGACAAAAGCCCACCAGGTTCCTCTGTCCCTGAGATTCTCCAGGCAAGAATACTGGAGTGGGTTGCCATTTCCTGCTCCAATGCATGCATGCATGCATGCTAAGTCGCTTCAATCGTGGCCGACTCTGTGCGACCCCACAGACAGCAGCCCACCAGGCTCCTCTGTCCCTGGGATTCTCTAGGCAAGAATACTGCAGTGGGTTGCCATTTTCTTCTCCTAACCAGCTGTTAAGATTATCTTTGTTTTATTATTGTATTTTTTTGCTTTTCCCACACAGGGGAATTTTCTCTCACTGTTCTTCTATTGCAGAAGGGCTCTGACTCCAAGGAAAAAGCTAGTCAGGACAGTCTTTTAATTACTTTGAAATTGCTTGTGCTAGTAGAGAGATGGAATGACTACCACCTTTTCACAAATAAATAGTTCAAGGACTTTGACCTTGAAGTAACCAAAGAGTCCACATATTTGGCCAGAAAGTGTTCTGTACTTGTTGCTAAAACCTTAAGGCAATAAAGGAAAAGCAAGTTATATGTAATAAAGTAAGAGTTGAATACTTTACATATTAATTTATTTCTCTGACTTTTTAAAAAAATAATGGTTCAATATTTCATAATCTCTTGGTTGTTTATGAAAATAGTTCAACAAAATGTTTTTGTTTTAAATGAATGTTTTTATGTTTAAATTAGCCAAGTAAAAATCATTTTTAAGTCAACGGAAAAGCAAGAGACAATTAGAAGGAAAAGTAGGGACATCTGACAAAGGTCTTGCACTTAGTTCTAGATTGGTGTCTGGAAGCACTGGGGTACAATGAGAAGATCAAGGTTGCCTCTGGAATGCCACACCAGGAAGAAAATATTCTCGGAATATAGAGTAGTTATATGCAAGATTACTGAATTATGAAGACTGACACTAAAATTAATTTTCATCATTTTAGTTTTTTAAGTTCATCTCTTCAACATTAACAGTATGTCAGACATCACTCAAATGGTCAAATATTTAAATTCATGTCTTACTAAGTTATGTCATTCAATATTGCAGGCTGACACCTCCAGCTAATTAATAATTAGGTTGAAAGAAGTCCTGAGATAAGTTACTAGGAGTGAAAACTAGATGACTTCTAAAATTTGATACTGAAATCTCACCCAGCAAGTATTAAAAGAGTAAAGTTTCAAAATAAAAGGAATACACTTTTCAAGACATAATTGTTAAAAGAAGAGTAAAATAAAGAAAATAATAAATAATTAGAAAGTTACAAGGGCTTATTTTGGTCTGTATATTTATAATTGACATACTACCCTACATTATTTGACTAAATATTTTACATACGTGAAAGGCTTAAAAGAATCATATAATAAGTACTGGCTTAAGAAAACTGACTTTTCCTGTTGCATGATCACACTCCTGCCTCCCCAAAGAAAACTACCTTGAGTTTGATTTAGTCCCATGCATGAATTTATGTTGTCACACTATATAATACATATTTTAATACATGCAATACTGTTTAATATAGTAAAACATTACATATCTCACTGCATGCATCTAATATATATTTTTTCCTTTCAATCTTATATTTGTAAAGTTCATTCATGCTAATACCAAAACATTTACTTCATACATTTTCACTGTTGCCTATGAATAGACTAGTTTACTTACATAGAGAGGGAGATCTACGTTTCCTTTTTCTCCTATTATAAACTAAATCATTAAGAACATTCTTTTTTAAAATTTTAATTTAAATTAATTTATTTTAATTGGAGGCTAATTACTTTACCATATTGTATTGGTTTTTGGCAGAACATGAAGAGGAACTAAAAGGCCTCTTGATGAAGGTGAAAGAGTAGAGTACAAAAGTTGGCTTAAAGCTCCACATTCAGAAAACGAAGATCATGGCTTCTGGTCCCATCACTTCATGGTTGAAATAGATGGGGAAACAGTGGAAAGAGTGTCAGACTTTGTTTTGGGGGGCTCCAAAATCACTGCAGATGGTGACTGCAGCCATGAAATTTAAAGACGTTTACTCCTTGGAAGAAAAGTTATGACCAACCTAGACAGCATATTCAAAAGCAGAGACATTACTTTGCCAACAAAGGTCCGTCTAGTCAAGGCTATGGTTTTCCAGTGGTCATGTATGGATGTGAGAGTTGGATTGTGAAGAAAGCTGAGCACCAAAGAATTGATGATTTTGAACTGTGGTGTTGGATAAGACTCTTGGGAGTCCCTTGGACTGCAAGGAGATCCAACCAGTCCATTCTGAAGGAGATTGGCCCTGGGACTTCATTGGAAGGAATGATGCTAAAGCTGAAACTCCAGTACTTTTGTTACCTCATGTGAAGAGTTGACTCCTTGGAAAAGACTCTGATGCTGGGAGGGATTGGGGGCAGGAGGAGAAGGGAATGACAGAGGATGAGATGGCTGGACGGCATCACTGACTCAATGGACATGAATCTGAGTGAACTCCAGGAGGTGGTGATGGACAGGGAGGCCTGGCGTGCTGCGACTCACGGGGCTGCAAAAGGGTCAGACTCGACTGAGCGACTGAACTGAACTGCCATACATCAACATGAATCCACCACGGGTGTATACGTGTTCCCCATCCTGAACCCCCCTCCCATCTCCCTCCCTGTACCATCCCTCTGGATCATCCCAGTGCACCAGCCCCAAGCATCCTGTATCCTTAAGAACATTGTTGCATGCATCTCTTTGTCCATACGTGGACAAGTCTCTCTAGAGTGTACAATTAGGAATAGATTGCTAGATTATGTGTATCTTCAGTTTTTATAGATAACAGCAAGCATTATTACCAGAATGAATAAGAGTTTCTGTGGCCTCCCCCCGACTCCATTTAGTAGCTCTTCACTGTATTTCAGTTGTTCTACAAATTCTCACGTTCTGCATCAGAATCTTTCCCACGGTGACACATGACCAGTAATAAGAATGCTTCCAAAACTGAACATCACTCCCCAGAATCCAGAAGAAAACAAAGAATTTTCCTATCCCTCAGCCTTAAAATTCTCATAAGCAAAAGGAACAAGTGTCCCAAGTAGCAATCAATATACATTGTGATCATACAGTAGTTAAAATGATAGCAATAGCTTTTATTTACTCTGAGGAAATTATTTGCCAAACACTGTAGTAGGTACCTAACGTGCATTGTCTTATCACATCCTTGGAACAGGGCTGGCAATGTAGTTGCTGTTATCTTTGTTTTATATAAGAAAGAAATTCAGAAGCTGAATCATAAATTCAGTTACTTGCCCAAGACAATATAACTAGTAAATGACAATCAGCATTTAACAGAAGTAGTCATATTCCAAACCCTATTTTCTCTATTCTACCCTATAGTTGGCTTCAAGTTAGAACTCAAAGCATTCATTCTCTACAACAGTCTATAAAGCACTGCAAAGAGCAAGTAGCTCTAATTAACTTCACTTAAAATTTAAGGACCTATACAGGCACATGGGATTCTCAAATTGTCTGTTGTTGCTTTATTTTGGTGGTAAAATTTCACTACTCCTCAGAAGGAGATAAGGGATCATTAAATAAAATAACTTCGTTCAAATGAACTTAGTCAATTGTACTAAAATGTCACAATATTGCTAAAAGCTACAGCAGAAAGTAAACAGTTAAAATGAATTTGGGTCATTATCTGTGGATTTAACTTATCTATAACCTCCCTCTTCCACATTTTCGTAATGACTTAGATGCTCAATCAGCACCTTAAGCCTTGCTTGATGTTAAAAGAGAAAAGGAATTCTGAGCCTCTAAAGGAGAATGGATCTCACAGAATTAAAATCATCCCCATTTAAACTATATTCTTCCAAAAGTATTTAGTCCTATATAAGATATTGAAGAAATAGGGGACCCAGGCAAAGAGGATCAAAGGAACTTCCTAAGAACAAGCAGAGACTGGCAACAATCAGCACAGGACACTTTCCCTTCTTAGGAATGGTAAGACCAGAATATTGGGGCAACAAGATATGAGATCAACAGAGTTTAAAGGCAAAAATCTGAAGAGCTTGACAAAGGATAGAAAACAAATATTTTCATTTTGAGAGTGGGGAAAAGATGTCCACTTGATGACCAAAAGTAGCATTCTCAAAGTCGGCTTCTTTCAATATATATTTCATAAAATGTAAGTGTTGGGCATATGGTGGGCCTCATTCAGGTCAGTTGCTCAGTTGTATCTGACTCTGCAGCCTCATGGACTGCAGCACACCAGGCTTCCCTGTCCATCACCAACTCCAGGAGCTTACTTAAACTCATGTCCATCGAGCTGGTGATGCCATCCAATCATCTCATCCTCTGTTGTCCCCTTCTCCTCCCACCTTCAATCTTTTGCAGCATCAGGATCTTTTCAAATGAGTGAGTTCTTTGCATCAGGTGGTCAAAGTATTGGAGTTTCAGCTTCAGCATCAGTCCTTCCAATGAATATTTAGGACTGGTTTCCTTTAGGATGGACTGGTTGGATCTCTTTGCAGTCAAAGGGATTCTCAAGAGTCTTCTCCAACACCACAGTTCATCAATTCTTTGGTGCTCAACTTTCTTTATAGTCCAACTCTCACATCCACACATGACTACTGAAAAAAACATAGCTTTGACTAGACAGACTTTGGTGGTACAGTAATGTTTCTGCTTTTTAATATGCTGTATAGGTGGGCATAACTTTTCTTCCAGGAGCAAGCATCTTTTAATTTCATGGCTATAATCACCATCTGCAGTGATCTTGGAGCACAAGAAAATAAAGTGTGACACTGTTTCCACTGTTTCCCCATCTTTTTGCCATGAAGTGATGGGACCGGATGCCATGATCTCAGTTTTCTGAATGTTGANATATGCTGTCTAGATTTGTCATAGCTTTTCTTCCAAGGAGCAAGTATCTTTTCATTTCATGTCTGCAGTTGCCATCTGCAGTGATTTTGGAGCCCAAGAAAATAAAATCTGCCTCTGTTTCCACTTTTTCCCCATCTGTTTGCTGTGAAATGATGGGACCAGATGCCAACATTAGTTTTTTTAATCTTGTGTTTTAACCCAGCTTATTCACTCTCCCCTTTCACCTTCATTAAGAGGCTATTTAATTCCTCTTCATTTTCTGTCACTAGGGTAGTATCAGCTACATATCTGAGGTTGTTGATATTTCTCCCAACAATCTTGATTCCAGCTNGATGGGACCAGATGCCAACATTAGTTTTTTTAATCTTGTGTTTTAACCCAGCTTATTCACTCTCCCCTTTCACCTTCATTAAGAGGCTATTTAATTCCTCTTCATTTTCTGTCACTAGGGTAGTATCAGCTACATATCTGAGGTTGTTGATATTTCTCCCAACAATCTTGATTCCAGCTTGTGATTCATCTAGCCAGCCATTTCACATGATGTACTCTGCATGTAAGTTAAATAAACAGGGTGACAATATACAGCCTTGACATACTCCTTTCCCAATTTTGAACCTAACTGTTGCTCCATGTCTGGTTCTGTTACTTCTTGACCAGCATACAGGTTTTGCAGGAGGCAGGTAAGGTGGTCTAGTATTCCCATCTCTTTAAGCATTTCCAATTTGTTGTGATCCACACAGTCAAAGGCTTTACTGTAGTCAGCAAAGCAGAAATAGATGTTTTTCTGGAATTCTCATCCTTTTCCTATGATCCACCAAATGGCAATTTGATCTCAGTTCCTCTGCCTTTTCTAAAACCAGCTTGTAAATCTGAAAGTTCTCAATTTGTATACTGTTGAAGCCTAGCTTGAAGGATTTTGAGCATTACCTTGCTAGCGTGTGAAATGAATGCAATTATGCAGTAGTTTGAATATTGTTTGGCATTGCCCTTCTTTGGGATTGGAATGAACACTGACATTTTCTAGTCCTGTGGCCACTGCTGAGTTTTCCAAATTTCTGGCATATTGAATGCAGCACTTTCACAGCATTATCTTTGGGGATTTGAAATACCTCAGCTGGAATGCCATCACCTCCACTAGCTTTGCTCATAGTATTGCTTCCTAAGGTCCACTTGACTTTGCATTCCAGAATGTCTGGCTCTGGATGAGTAATCATACCATCATGGTTATCAGGGTCATTAAGATCTTTTTTATGCAGTTCTGTATATTCTTGCCACCTCTTCTTGACATCTTCTGCATCTGTTAGGTGCTTTTCTGCCATTTATTGTGCCCATCTTTGCATGAAATGTTCCTTGGTATCTCTAATTTTCTTCAAGAGATCACTAGTCTTTCCCATTCTATTGCTTTCCTCTATTTCTATGCATTGTTCACTTAGGAAGGCTTTCTTATCTCCCCTTGATATTCTTGGGAACTCTGCATTCAGATGGGTATATCTTTCCTTTTCTCCTTTGCCTTTCACTTCTCTTCTTTTCTCAGCTGTTTGTAAGGCCTCCTGAGACAACCATTTTGCCTTTTTGCATTTCTTTTTCTTGGGGGTGGTTTTGGTCACCACCTGCTGTACCACGTTACAAACCTCTGCCCATAGTTCTTCAGGCACTCTGTCTATCAGATCTAATCCCTTGAATCTATTTGTCACTTCCACTGTATAATCATAAGGGAGTTGATTTAGGTCATACTTGAATGGTCTAGTAATTTTCCCTACTTTTTTCAATTTAAGTCTGAATTTTGCAATAAGGAGGTCATAATCTGGGCCAAGTCAGCTCCAGGTCTTGTTTTTGCTGACTGTATAGAGCTTCTCCATCTTCAGCTGCAGAGAATATAATCAGTCTGATTTTTTGATCATCTGATGATATCCATGTGTAGAGTCATCTCTTGTGTTGTTGGAAAAGGATGTTTGCTATGACCAGTGCATTCTCTTGGCAAAACTCTGTTAGCCTTTACCTTGCTTCCTTTTGTACTCCAAGGCCAAACTTGCCTGTTACTCCAGGTATCTCTTGACTTCCTACTTTTGCATTCCAGTACCCTATGATAAAAAGGACGTCTTTTTTTGGTGTTAGTTCTAGAAGGTCTTGTAGGTCTTCATAGAACCATTTGACTTCAGCTTCTTCGGCATTAGTGATTTGGGCATACACTTGGATTACTCTCATGTAATCTCAATGGATTGCCTTGGAAATGAACCGAGACCATTCTGTCATTTTTGAGACTGCACTGAAGTACTACATTTCAGACTATTTTGTTGACTATGAAGGCTACTCCATTTCTTCTAAAGGATACTTGCCCACAGTAGTAGACATAAGGGTCATCTGAATTAAATTCACTCATTCCAGTCCATTTTAGTTCACTGATTCCTAAGATGTCGATGTTCACTCTTGCCATCTCCTGTTCGACCAATTCCAGTGTATCTTGATTCATGGATCTAATTTTCCAGTTTCCTATGCAGTATAGTTCTTCACCGCATCAGACTTTACTTTCATCACCAGCTACATCCACACTGGGTGTCATTTCCTCTTTGGTTCAGCCTCTTCGTTCTTTCTGGAGCTAGTTCTCCATTCTTCTCCAGTAGCATATGGGACACCTCTCAACCAGTGGGGGAGGGTGGTTCATCTTTCAGTGTCCTATCTTTTTGTCTTTTCATACTGTTCATGGGGTTCTCAAGGCAAGAATGCCGAAGCGGTTTGCCATTCCCTTCTCCAATGGACCATGTGTTGTCAGAACTCTCCTCCATGACCTGTCCATCTTGGGTGGCCCTATAACGCATGGCTCATAGTTTCATTGAATTACACCAGGATGTGATCCATGTGATCATTTGTGATTATGGTTTTCATTCTGTCTGCCTTCTGATGGAGGAGTATGAGCAGCTTGTGCAAGCTTCCTGATGGGAAGGACTGGCACTGGGAAAAGCTGGGTCTTGCTCTGGTGGGCAGGGCCTTGCTCAGTGCATCTTTAATCCAATTTTGTGTTGATGGGTGAGGCTGTGCTCCCTTCCTAGAATTTGGCCTGATGTGGCCCAGATCTAGAGTCTGCAGTCTCTATGGCAGGGCTGTTGGCTCTAGGGTAGAGGTAATGGTGACCTCCTCTAAGAGGACTTACGCTAGCACGCTGGACCTCCCAGGACTGCTGTTGCCAGTGCCCTTGACCCTGGGGTAGGCCACTCTCAACCCACGCCTCTGCCAGAGACTCCCAGACACTCACAGGCAGTCTGGCTCGGTCTCTTGTAGGGCACTCCTCCTTTCTCCCGGGTCCTTCTGGGAACAAGGTTTTGTTTGTGCCATCCAAAAGTCTCTGTGGACGTTCTGTAATCAAGTCCTGGTGAACTTCAAAGTCAGATTCCCTGGGGATTCCCAGTCCCATTGCTAGATTCCCCATGTTGGGAAGTTTGTGTGGGCCCTAGAACTTTCACAACAGTGGGAGAACTTCCTTCGTATAATGGTTTTCCAGTTTGTGGATCACACAACCGTTGGCTCTATGGTGGGGCTAATGACAACCTCCTCCAAGAGGACTTATGCCACACACACACAAACTCCTTGAGGGCAAAGGTTATTCACATTTCAGTCCCCACTGGGCCTTGACCCCATGGCTGAGTAAACACTTGATATTCAAACCCTGATGCTTTTCTGAGTTTTACAAATGTCCTTAAGTGGACAAGGAACCCTGTTGTAATCTATAAAGTGAATAAGAAAGTTAAATGGCAATATTTCCTAGTGTATTTAAAATTTGATTGCAAATTTTAATTTATATACTTTCCAAGAGCCATCTTTTATATAAAGCAAGTTTCAATTCAAGGACTTTTCTCCCCGCAAAGTTCAAAGCTCAAACCACTGAGCTTATATTTTTCATGGTTGAGATGGTCAGGGGTTGAGGAGTGTTCACTGGAAGCTGGCTTCTGCAGACTGATTTCTTAAGTGCAGCCCACCACCACTTCTACTGATGATGGGCCTAATGCCCATCACTGTCTGTTAAGGAGAAAATGCTGTGCCTAGAGCCTTGTTCCCAAGACGGGAAAGCTCCTAAGTCATTCCTGGCATCCCGTGTCCCTCGAGTTCACTTTAGAGGGTACCATTTGCCAACAGGACATTCCCTCATGCTCCCTGCAACCTGCTGTCCACCCAGAAGTCAGCCTAAATCCACATCAGATAATGTCTGTCAGTCATTTTTGAACCTTTCAGCTTTCCCTCTCATCCAAGGCAAAAACTCAGGTTCTTTCCATGGCCCATGAGTTGGGCAAGAATATAATAGATTGCTCAGACCAGGGCACACTGAGAACAGACAGGGCTCTGTTAATCCCACGAGATAACAGTGTAAACCAGCATGCTGTGCCGGGATCTGGGAAGCCCTAAAAGATTGGTGCTTGTCTGCTCTACAAGCTGTTTCCTCCCCTCTGCCTTCACCAGTCCCCTTTGCTTCCTAACTTCTTTATACAACCACAGACTCACCCCTGGGTCTTTGCACTTGCTGTTCCCTTCCTGGAATGCTACCCACCTGCTGACACCCACAAGTCTCCCCAACCTCCCACACACCTCTGATCAACTTCTCCCCTGAACAGGAGTTCAGACAGGCCTCTGTGACCCCTCTGAGTCATCACTGGCATCTTTCTACCCTTTTATTTTCCCGCACAGCCCTCGTGCCCACTAGAGATATTGACCCATTCCTTCATTTATAGGCAATTGGTTTCCCCAGTAGAAAGTTAGCCACATGAAGTAGGGACTCTGCTTAATCACTATGGAATCCCCTGCCACTACCCCAGGGCAGGATATCCCACAGGTGCTCAATAAACATTCATCAGGTTCTGGGATGAATTTGAATGGGAAAGGCATTAGTACTAATTACACAACAACTTTGGGCCATAGTCCCTGAGTCTTCTCCTGCAACCTCTGCACTACCTGCCAGGGTAGGACTCATTACCCCCATTTTTAGACAAGGAAGTTGAGGGTCCTTTGCTTTGTTCATCAGTTGCTCACTTAGTACCTGAAGCAGAGCAGGTATTGTGTGTCAGTTCTCGAAAAGGCAAAAGTCCTTATGAAATCATCCACGTGGTTTCACAGATGAGAAACCCGTGTCCTGCAGGATTCAAAACCCACCTCCCACAGCAAGTTAGCACAGCCGGGACCACTCTCAGACCCCAGGTCCCCAGACTCTCAGCCCAGTGCTTCTTCTGCAAGTCCAATTGCTACATGGATCTCACTGGGAACACGAAACTGCTCCTGCCTTCCTCAGCACCACGGCAGGTTGCTCAGGAGCTATGCTGGTGTAATGGGGGTTAAGAGTGAGACAGGAGGGCATTTTCAGAAGGCAAAACTCAAAGGTGATTAAGGATGAGGGGAGCCCTGAAGACAAAGAATAATGGGGTTTGGCTTAAGTTAGACAGAGATAAGACAAATAGGGTGGGAGTGCGACTCATGTCAATTTACATATTAGAAGAATAATTATAAGTCTTTGTTATAAATCTCTTACTTCTATAATGGGAGGCGATAGGGACTCAGCACATGAATCAGAAATGCTGAAATGACATCTATTAGGGCACCATTGTTCCTGACACTGTCATGGGGATTTTGTTGTCTTCAGCTTTGGGGCCTTTAATTAATAGACAAGCCCCATTGCCGGGCTCTTATTGTGAAGGGACTGGAGTTGAGTGGGGGAGGGGCTATCCAAGCACAAGGGATCATTAGGATTGTCATGATCATTATGACGAGACTTTCCTCCCTGGCATTGGTGTATGGCGTTGTCGTGGAAACCCCAAGCTTATTAGGAACACACTCTTTTAAGGCCACTGGGATGTTGGCATCCCTTAACAAATGCCTGCTCTGTGATCACTGCCCATTGTGGCCTTGGTGACGTGGACAAAGAACCAGAACTCCACAAGGCCTGTGATGTCTTTATTCCAATTCTTCCTCTGGCTTTCTCTCCATTGCCGCAAATAGCTCATAAAAAAAGATCATCCCCCTGGTATATCAGAAATGTTCTACATTGTGATCTGAGTGGTGGTCACACAGGAGTGTACATATGTAAGAATCCACTGAGCCACACACTTAAGATTAAGGACACTTTATAGCCAGTAAAAAAATTTCTTTTTTAAAAATATTCTTTTCTTACTACCAGGAGAATTTTGTCCTTCCAACAGGCGTGCGCCTTGCTCAGGTGACATCTGAAATACCATAATCAGAGGCACTGCCCCTCAAGAGGAGGCAGCAACCAGTGTCACATACCCTGGGGCATAGGGTAAGTCAGCTGTTACTAACCCCTCACCTCTGTCCAGAGAAGTCGGGATTTTTCTCCCCATTTGACAGATTGGAAACTGAGGCTCGGTGAAGCACAGTGGCTTTCCCAGAGTGAAAAGGGATCTGAGCCCAGGTCTCTGACCCCTTCCTAGCCACACTCTTTCCACCTTATTTGGGCAACCCTCCTTGACCAAAAGAAACCCACCCAAAAAAGGAAATTCAGAACAATAGTGTTCTAGGATCCATAGCATATGGAGAAAATCTTAAAACCAAAAAAAAGGAATGTCCTCATTTTTTAAAAAAGACTTACAAAATAGTGGTGAGAGTAACGAACATGTTATTGCTTGCTCTGCTCAGTACCTTTAGAAAATGTTACTTGACTACATTGAAACAACCCACAACCCATATTTCTAGTCTTAAAAATGAAATCTGACTACTCCAGGCCCATTTCCCCTGGCATGCACCCTCCAGTTTGTCTGGTCCCCACCCAGCCACCCTCACTCAGTCGGGGGATGACCATCCTATTTGGTAGGCTGGCATTCGTTCACTGTCCAACTGGGAACCATGCTCCAGTTTTCCTCTTAAGAATCACCCCCTCTCTTCCTCCTTGTCCAGCTGCTTTGAATTGGGTCGAATCCAACTCTCTGTCTTTGGTGGTGATCATGTGATTCAGCTCTGGCCAGTCAAGGCATCATGTCCATAATGATTGGCATTACCTGAAAACTGGACATTTGACCCATTCACAGCCTGTGGGTGCAATGAAACATTGGTTGTGATTTTCTGTGAAAACAGCATGCTAGATTTGAACCTTGCCTGGATAGCCTGGAGCTGCTGTCACCCATCTTAGAAGCATGTTCAGTCTCAGAACTGAGTCCAAGACAGAGGAGAAAAGAACCAGTGATAGAGAGGGGCTAATGTCCTTATTGAACACTCAGATCAAGCTCCACCTGAAGCTAAATATCCTGGCTCTTTCTTTTGTGTGAGTCAACAAATCACCCTTTTTTCCTTTGTTTTTATAATCTCTTTGAGAGGGTTAGGCACCATCTGCTTGCAAGTAACAGAAAAGTCTGAATGGCTTCCCTGGTTGTTTAGACGGTAAAGAATCTGCCTGCAGTGCAGGAGACTCGGGTTCAATCCCTGGGTTGGGAAGGTCCCCTGAAGAAGGAAATGGCAATCCACTCCAATATTCTTGCCTGGAGAATTTCATGGACAGAGAAGCCTGGTGGGCTACAATCCATAGGATCCCAAAGAGTTGGACACCACTGAGCAACTAACACTTTCACTTTTCAGGCATCATTTGTTTGCATGTAACAGAAAAGTCTCCCTTAGAGAACTTCCTAGGCTAGTAGACAGCAGGATCAGGACCCAAGGGGTAAAAAGAACAGAAATCTAAATTTTAACCCAACATAAAGATGGAAACTTCCAGTATGGAATTATTAAGCAGTAGCAATATGTTGCGAAATATAAGTCAATGTAAGTGTTCAGGCAGATCAAAATTTCTTAGTCTGTAAATCTGGGCAGAGAGTAGGTGGTTGGAGGAGATAATCCCAACCTTATGTTCTTTCCAATTTGCTAATCCTATGAATATCAAGAATGGAATATTCTTTGAGAAGGATTTCCTGTATTCCTTAGGGAGATTCTTTTCCTACCACAGTTTTCCATTATCACCAAGCCCCAGTTGTCACCTTCACAGAAATTACGAATGTTTTAAATTTTATTTATATTTAAATTTATTTTAAATTTTAGCTTTATACTAATAATTGCCTACTTGTTTATTTATGTCTCCCCTACTAGGCTATAAATTCCATAACAGCTGAGACCTTATCCATCTTGTTTTCTTGTACCCCTAGCACCTGGCAAAATGCCTTCAGTTATTACTTTGTTGAATAATTGAGGAAATGAATGAGATCTCCCTGACTCTGCATTTTCTATGAATTTACTCAGAAAACCAGTGTCCAAGCAGAACCCATAGGTTGGTAGCCACTGAATCTTCCAGTCTTAATTAAAGACATCTCATCTATGTTGTTTAATGAAAGATACCATTTTAGTAAAGGACGCTGTGCCTGCATTTCCTAGAGTAGTCTTCATCCCTAGGCGCTCCCCCTTGTCTGGAGACATTTGCTCTCCTGACTGGTCATGCAGCACCAGAGATAGCAGCCCTCTTGTCTCTCCCCACGGTGTTGCCAGATGCTTGAGCCTTGTCACTATTCCTTAAGGCAATATAAGAAAGAAAACCCTCATTTACTGAGTGCCTTGTTCTAGTAGCTTGCATATTTGATCACACCTGACCCTCACAGCCACCTTACAAAACTGGCGTTGTTCATCTTTATTCTATGGAGGAGGGGACAAAGGCTCAGAGAGGTCATGTGACTTACCTAAGTTCAAACAGATTTCAAAACTAGGACTAGGGTAGTCTGAAGTTTGTGCTCTTTCTGTTATCTTACATTTAGTTCTTCAACTTGAATATGTGTGTATGTGTGTGTGTATATATATATATTTCTTTTTTTCCCCCCCCTTTCCCCAGCACTCTTTTCTGAAAAGGATCTTGTCACTCTTGGGGACTAAGGTACACACACACAGAGCCCAAGTTATCAGCATCTATTTTTAATTTATTGTACTGGAGGAGTTGGAAATAATACAAGCCTGTTAAGAACTAAGGAAATTCCAAGTAAGTTGAAAAAATGGGAGGTTGAAAAGCACACAAAATAATTCTAAAACAATCTATACATTTCAGAACACCATGAGAGGCCTGAGGGTTGTGCATGAAGAAGTGTGCTCAGTAGCATCTTATACAAAATAACCAAAGTCAAGTTCATTTCCTCCCCATCTAGACCAGCCTCCTGGATCCACAAACCAAACCATAATGCCTGGGGACAATGAAGAGAGAGAGAGAAGTGTAAGAGACAGACAGAGACAGAGAAAGGCCAAGAGATAAGGAGAGAGGGGAGAGGAGAGGACTTAGGTTAAGGCCACTTCCTCTGCTTCTGGGTTATTTGAATCAACTCATTTGGCCTCAAGCACTTAATCATTTCATTCCTCTTTCTAGTTTTATTTTGAGACGTTAAGAGGAAAGAATCATCATGGGAGCTAAAGAGGGCCTTTTCCTCTTTCTTGCTGTTGCTTCTGGATTCCCTTACCCAAGGCCCAATGCATATGTTTGGCCAGATGGCTTGGACTCTTGGCGGCAGATTCAGCTGCTCAAGAACATGGTTGTGCTTAACCTCATCAACTTAACTCAGCATCAGTTCATCCTGGGGTTGGAGTGTGATACCAATCAGTTTAATTAGTTTAATGAGGGCTGAGGGAACTGGTCCACATTTTGAATCTGTTGCACAGAACAAATTGGTTTGTCTCACTCCTGCTTGATTGTTTCAGCATTCAGAAGGCAAGCGGCTCTCATTAACCATTTTGGAAAGAGATTTTTCACTCCTGTCCTCTCCTGTGAGAAGCTGGGTGCTGTCCAGAGTATCAACACGGACTGGAGTCCAGGAACCAGATTCTTCAAAAGGTGTGTTTCTAAACAACGCAAACTCAGAGTACACTGATGGAACATTTAACCCACTGGGAGACCGAACTCTGTAACGTAGGAATTCCTGCTCCAATAAAAAAGCAGTGTTTGAGCTTTTTGCCTAAAACGTGGTCTCCATAGTAGGGAGAGCTTTTGAGGTTTGAGAATAAACTGTTAGGATTTTTATATATCTATTTTGTTTTAAATTTCTACCTTTTATATGTTTTATGCTATCTATCTATATAGATAGATAGATATTGATATATATGTATATCTGCATGGGAGGGGAATGTTCATTTTTCTTCTGAGGGGCTTTGATCAGAATACTTGAGCATAGATCCAGAGGGATCAAGAGGTCAGTCTGGATTCCTGGGACTGAGGAGTCATATAAAGGGAATTGAGAGCAAAGCTGCTGCTGGGTGGAAGTTTTAGAGATGTAGGGTTGAAGCCAAGCACTAAGCCTACTGGAGAGGGAAGTCTCTCCCCTCCCTCCTCGCTGACCCAGACAAACACTGCATCTGGGCAGAAGAGAGGCAGACTAGGTTTGGAAGTCTTGTAGACAATGCTGAACTGAGCATGGGGATGGGGACCACAGGGGTGGATGAATGAGTTCACTCCAATCTCCAGGGCATTATGGGAAGCTCCTGACTCAACTCCCTGATGGGGAGGTGTTTACATATCAAAAAGCTCTTCATAATAGGCACTGGGGTCTTCCTGAGACCGAGTGACCACCTTGAACTGACGCCGGAGGAAGCCACCATAGCGCTTCTGGTTGTCCCACTTGAGCTTGGGACGGATGCGCCGTAAGAATCCCCCGTAGCGCTTGTACAGGTCCTCATGGCCCACCTCACCCCCCTCCCCTTCCCCAGCCCCCTTCCCAGTCACCTCTGAGCTCCTCTTGGGGTATTTGCGCAAAAAGCCCCCATAGCGTTTGACCTGCTCCTTGGGTTCCTCCTCACTGGAATCCCTCGCTTTAGCCTCCAGGGCACCATTGTTCAGCTGAGCATCCCCCATCAACTCAGACTCTGCATCCTCCCCCAACCTGCCAGAGAGACCCCTGAGCTTCTCCACCAGGCTGCTGCTCAGAGCGTTCTCCTCTGCTGGGGTGCTGAGAAGGAATCTGTTTTTCTCTAGTTCCTTCAAGTAGGGCCTGATGTGCTTGGCCGGCTCACTGCTGGACTCTTCCAAAACTGCCTTGCTCTTCAAGTCTTCCTTGCCATTGAGCCCAACGGTGAAGGGAGTGAGGAAAGACAGAAGGCCCTGGCACCTCTCCCACTCCTGAGCAGGCTGCAGGGTGGCCTGGCATTCCAGAGAGCAAACCTGCAAGAGACCCCAGAAGACCACAGTGGTAATGCCACCTCCATCAAACTGTCAAGCCATAAGCTCCTGCTCCAGACAGTCCCCAGTCCAGTGTCTGAGAAAATTAAAAAACCATTACTAAGTCCCAGGCCACCCACTTTCATGCTCCCAGTGGTGCCTAAAGGTAAGTGACTTGATGCCCATGTGGAGGATGAAGAAAGATGAAACAGCTTTTCCAAGGGCCCATGGCTACAGATGACACTGTCAAAGTTGGAAGGAAAATCTTGCCTTAGTGCTCTCCTGGGCTCACCCATAATCTTCTGCTTCTGACTCCAGAGGGACTAGTTGGTTCCCCCAACCTTTCCTGGGTATGAAGGATGCTGCACACACTTTGCACAGAGGAACAGAAGGAATGCAGAATGGTGGAAAGAACACATGTGAGGAGTTGTTCAAGGGTTCACTAAACCTGGGATGACAGTATATACCTCATAAAAGTAGGGAGGAGTCAAACATGATGATGATGGTGTTGATAATGACAGCGACCACAATGACAATACTAGACAGTACTGGAACGTGAACCCACGTTCTAACGCCACGAGGCATCATACCTAAGCACTGGGCACTTCTGAGATCAAACCTGTCCATGCGCAGCACGTGGTGTGCTGTGTGCCCCTCAGCGAAGAGTGGCTAGCGTTAATACTTTGCGTCATCAGCTCATGAATCACTCCCGTTTTGCATGCAAGGAGACTGAGGCTCAGAGAAGGGGTTCCAGGGTCACGGAACTAGAAATTGGCAGAACCAAAGCCCATGTTCCGTCCACCACACCCTTGAACCTTTATTACAGCTGTCTGCTGTCATAGGAGAGGCACAGGGAGGAGCTTGATTCAAAGTACAGCCAGCAAGGCCAGCCAAGTGGTGGTATAAAGAGCTCCTTCCATGAGATTGACTATATTTGGGAGTGCCCATCAGCCTGGTTGTGAGAAGCCCTGAAAAGTTCATCTTGGGTTGCCAATACCCAAAGTCAACACCACCTCATAAATGACATTCCTTGTTATCAGGCAACAGGCTCCCTGGAAATCTGAGCTTTCGTCCCAGACCTATGGTGGTAAGGTCTAGGGAGGGAACAGGAGTCTGGAAAACAGCCATCCCTNCCCTGAAAAGTTCATCTTGGGTTGCCAATACCCAAAGTCAACACCACCTCATAAATGACATTCCTTGTTATCAGGCAACAGGCTCCCTGGAAATCTGAGCTTTCGTCCCAGACCTATGGTGGTAAGGTCTAGGGAGGGAACAGGAGTCTGGAAAACAGCCATCCCTAGCTGCCCAGACTTACCACAGGGCAGGATGTGCTCTGCACAGTCTGGGATGAGTCTACAGAACAGGCTCACAGCTGCCCAGGCCTGCTACCTTCCCTCTCTGGGCTCCACACACAGACTGCCCCTTCCATGCACTCTGGCATTGAGGAGCCTTGCATGAAACTCACCAGGGGATTGATGGGTGGGGGCCCATCCTGGGTCTTCACAGCACACAAGGAGCACTGGGCCAGGCAGTCCGCTGTGACAGAGGGGAGTGCGAGCAGACAAGCAGCCAGTACCAGCCCTTGCCACGCCATTCTGTCTTGGCTCTTCCTGCTGGAGAGGGAGAAAGAGGAAAGGAAATCTGTGATCGCCTACTCTGTGCGGTGTGTCCTTAGCCTGCAAAGCCAACTCTCGCTGGCAGCACTGCACTGCAAGGCAACCATTCTTGTTCCCATTCTACAGCCAAGAGAACAGGCCTAGGGAGGAGCAGTGGGTGCCCAAGGCCAGCGGTCAAGGAAGGGAACTAACATGCTGAATGCCAGCAGTGTACTAGGAGCTTTCCTACATGCTCACATTCAACCTGCCCAATAGTTCTTAAGGTGGACTGTACCGTTAGACAGATAGGAAAGTGGAGGCTCAGAGAGGGGAAGTGATTGCTTACACAGCTAGGAAGTGGACAAGAATCAAAACCCATTCTGACTGTTTCTCTGCATTCTCTGAAGCTTCTACCCCCTGCCCGTCTCCCCTGTTCCCCAGGCTGGCCCTAGCGCAGTCCTTTCTGCTGTGGACATTTCCCATGCCAGCACTCCTCCTTGCCCCAGCCATGGCTCCACCTTCACCAATCTCCATGCTGCCCCCCCACTCCCGCCTGCCTCCACTCCTTTGCTGGTCCCTCCTGCCCACCTTGAAATGCCCTTCGTGGTATATCAATTCCGGGATCAGAACCATTGGATTGGGTCAGGCTGGGCCCTTCTCCTAAATGTCAGAAAAGTGAAGTCATTTAGCCGTGTCTGACTCTTTGTGACCCCCAAGGACTGTAGCCTACCAGTCTCCTCCGTCCATGGCATTTTCCAGGGAAGAATACTGGAGTGGATTGCCATTTCCTTCTCCAGGAGATCTTCCCCACCCAGGGATTGAACCCGGGTCTCTCACATTGCAGGCAGACGCTCTACCCTCTGAGCCACCAGGGAAGCACTAAATGTCAGAGACACCCTCAGTTCTCACCCGATAGCCAGCTCTTCAGCTCTGTATTCTGACCACATTTAGCTACTTGCAAATCCCCTAATGAGTGGAGCGGCACCTGTCCCACCTCTGGTCTTTGCACATGCTAGGGCCAGAGAAGCCTCCTAGAAAATCCTCTTCCTAGAAAACCCTCTTCTCCTCTTTTGTTATCTGCCATTTTGGTCCTAGAGTAGATGTCACCTCCTCCAGGCAGCTTTCTCTGATCTCTCAGGTGGAAGGGATGTTCCTCCTTGTATTTTTCCAGAGATCTGTGCCTCCTCCTTTAAACTAGTCCACTTCTCGGTAACTACCCATGTGAGTCTTTAAACTTTGGTTCCACGAAGGCACAAGCTGTGACTTGTTTTCCTCTCCGAANAAGGGATGTTCCTCCTTGTATTTTTCCAGAGATCTGTGCCTCCTCCTTTAAACTAGTCCACTTCTCGGTAACTACCCATGTGAGTCTTTAAACTTTGGTTCCACGAAGGCACAAGCTGTGACTTGTTTTCCTCTCCGAAACACTTTCTCTGTGTTCCCCAAACATGCCAGGCTTGCCCCTACCTCAGGGCCTTTGAACTCCCTGTTTCTCCCTCTGTGGCACTGTGCCCTCAGATTTTTACCTGGCTCACTCCTTGTAACTGAACAAATTCCGTGTCACATGGCCTGGGAGGTGTTTGCTGACCCCAGGGGTTAGCATGGCTTCCTGCTTTCCCCTGCGTTCCTGTGCTTTTGTTTTCATGGGAACATTCACCATCTCAGACTACCCTACTGTTGGATGCTTATCATTGTTTATTACATCTCTCCCCTAGAATATTAGCTCCCTGCAGGCACAGACCTTAACTGGCATGTTCCCCACTATAACCCAGCACACACAACTCTGACCAGCAGATAGCAGGCCCTCAATAAATCCTAAGCAGATGAATTAATGCTTCTCAAAGAGTCCATTAAAAGCTGTTCCTTTCATAGTTAACTCCTTATAAGCCAAATATCAAGATGCAAAGCTGCCAAGTAGGAGCACAGAGCTGGGAATGGGCAGGGCTGTGACACTCTCTCCAGCCTGGTCCCTGAAATCTGCTGCCTCCATCACTGCTCTCAGAGACAGCTGTCTCTTCCCTCCCTGCTCCATCCCCCAGAGCCTCCTGCACACTGCCCTATTTGCTCCGGTGAGGAGGGGGAGTTATAAGATTCCACCTGTGGCTCCAGGGCTCCATGCCATAGCCCAGAGCTGGTCTCAGAGCACATAGGAGGTTTCCCTCTAAAGCATGCCTGACAAGGAGCGGGGCCACCACCGATGGAGCCCCTCCTGTGCTTCAGGCCTTGACCGAGCCCCTACGTCTGTTGTCTCAACCATCCACGCCCAGGAAGAGGGGCACTTCCAGGTCTGTGAGTTCCTCGTGCCCTCCGGTGAGTGGTGAAAGTGGGGTGTAGGCCCATTCTGTCTGACTCACCACATGTGTGCTCGTAATGACTACAGTTTCTAGAACCATTTTGCTTTATTAACAGCTGAACCCTCCGCGAGGTCCAGAGGGCCCCATGCACAAGGCTTTTACTTGTATATTATTCCCAACCCACCTGCCAAGTGTAAGAGGTGGGCCTTCTTATCCCCACTTTGTAGATGAGAAAGTTGGTGCTCAGAGAGGCTTGACAAATCTCCTGAGGCCACCAGCAATCAAAGGTGAGAACTCAGGCTCATCTGCTTCTCTTGAGGCTGGGCTAGTTCTGTTCTCCCAGGTACAGAAGCTCAGAGAATAAACCTCACGTAGGTGGGCCTGTGTCCACCCCACGCCTGTCTCCTTCCTCGAGTTATTCTCATGCTCTATCAACTGCTGAGCGGATTTGGGTTCCAGGTCAATGAGCTGAGCTATTTATGTGCAGATATAAAGCAGGAGCTCATGTTTTCCTCCTATCAGCGATGGCTGGGCTGGCCTGGTACAAGATTAGCAAGGTCTTGCTCATCCACTGGGGACGGGCAGCAGCACCACCCTCTCACTCCTGGCTGGAAGCTTCCTGCTCGGTGGCTACAGTAGGAAGCTGGATTTGAGATCTCACCGTCCCACACAAATACAGTGACAGTATCCCTTCCTTTCATCCATTTCCTTTATATGTAGCAATGATCATTCTAGCCAGTCTGATGGTTGGTGAGCACTCATGATGTTATGAGTAACTTTCATGAATGAACTCATTTATACTCACAGCAACTGTGTGGGGTGGGTACTATTGTCGTGCCCACTTCACAGATGAGAAAACTGAGCTAAGACGCCTGCAAAGACTCTAGAGCTAGTTAGCAGAAAAGCTGGAATTTGCGCCCAGGCAGTCTGGCTCCAGCGTCCCCCTTCCTAACCACCAGGTATGGCCCCAGCTCCTTCAAGGCACGCCAGCCTCTAGTTCCTTCCTCCTGCTTCTAGAACTGCTTCTAAGCTTGCCCCCCAAGAACCCTGCACAAGCAACCAGAGGACAATTCTGAATCCAGGCTGACTACACCCTGCCCTGCATTCGGCTTCTCCATCACCTGTGAGAGGATCTGCCCTTTAGCCAGGCTGTCCAGGGCTTTCCTGCCGCGGAGAGCCGCCCTTGACCGGCTTACCATGTACTTACTGGGCCCTCTGCTGAGTCCTGTATGTGTCTCAGTATAAGGGGTGCTTGTAACAACCCCCTAAGGCTGGGAGTGATATTCTCTCCATTCTACAGTGAGGAAATAGAGGCACAGAGAGATCACATCTCCTAAGCAAGGAACCCCAGGCAGGCTGGGTGTGAGCTCCGTCTGCCCTGGGCCTGACCATATCACCTGCAGCTCTACCAGAAGTGCCCTCTGTGCCCTGTGCCCCAAACTTTTGCTCATGGAGCACCTTCACCACCACCTCCGCACTCCCATCTCCCTCTGACCTGCCTGCCTCTCATTGGTCTTTAGAACCCAATCTTAGTTACCTCCTTCAGGAAGTCTGTCTAGATTAGGCTTCTCTGACTGCTCACAGTTCTCCGTGCATCCCACAGCTGCCTCCTTCTGAGTTCCCTGCCAGGGCGGACTCTGTAAGTGCAGAGCCCCTGAGGTGAGAGAGGCTGTGTGAGGGTGACAAGGAACAGCGTAAGGGAGGAGCCAGGAGGTGTGGGCAGAGGCCACATGGTGTCAGCCCTTGCAGGCCAAGGTGCAGCTTGCATTTCATTCTAATGTGATGGGAAAACTCAGGAAGTTAGGTTGTTAAATGAATGAACGAACGGATGATGTCCCCTGCACCGAACGCAGAGCTAGAATAGGAACAAGAGCACACGTGTGTAGAATGAATAACAGGCAACCCCGGATCTCTCAGAGACCCAGTTTGAATTTTTCTGACTCACACTTCTGTGCCCCCAGAGAAACCCCACGGGTCCACAGGACGTCTGAAGCCAATACCTGCTAAAGAAATTCAGCAGATGTTAACGAAACCATGGGGAGAGGTGGGGGCAGCCCCGGGGAAGAGGACAGGGGAGAGAGGAAGAAGGGGAAGCAGACCAAGGGAGGGAAGTAAGGGAAGGAGGGGACAGGGAGGAAGTGAAGACCAGTCGAAGAGAGAGAATACGGAGAGAGAGAGGGGGAAGCGACTAAAGCAGAGACACGGAGAAGCAGAGGGGAGAGAGCGATGGGGACAGAGGAGGAGACAGGGAGTATGAAGGATCCATTCCAGCTTCACTTGGGCTACAGGAGATGGAAACGAAAAAGGCAAAAGGGGGCAATAACTTAGGACATAGAACATCGGAGAAACAAACCAATAGAAGGTGTTGAACAAATTAACTGCCATGTGTAGAGACCTTACTATGTACTGATGGGTTGAGAGCTCTGTGTTCCTGCCACATCAATCCAATAACAGAGCCTACTCAGTGCCAGGCTGTGTGTTCCCACTTTACACGTGTTATTCTCACCCCCGCAACACTCATGCTGGCATACCCACTGTATGTGGGGCAAGACTGAGGCTGGGAGAGAAGTTCCCTGCCCAGGTTTCCTTGGCTTGTAAGGGGGAGAGTTAGGCCTCCAAATGGATCTCTCTGGTGTCTAACAGCAACACATCAGCCCTGAGGTTTTCCTAAACAATCCTGCTTCCTTCCTTGTGTAGGATAAACAAATTATTGAGTAACGTCAGGCCCCCAGGGAGCCTTTTCGCCTTTGCTGTGAGGATTAGCTTGGAAGTCATACATCAGAGATAGCCCTGCCGGCTCATCCCTGACTTGGCAGGAGTCAGGAGAAAAGGAACTTTGCTGTTCAACTCTGGGTGAGACGCGGAAGTGAGTCTGCTGAATGAGCTCGAGGGGCAGTGAGTCAGCACACAGACCCCGGGGAGGGGGCCGAGGTGGGGGTTTGCAGAGTCTACGCTGAAGGAGCCTCCGAAGGGCTTCCCAAAGAAAACCTCTGCACTTGCTAGTTTAGGAAGCATTTCCTCAGCCACCACCTCGAGGCGCATTGTGACAGCCCAGCCAGGAAAGCAGGGGCTGGCGGGGGAGAAGGGTGACTCTCTCTAAGGGAAAAGGACATTTTGGACTTGTCAGCCTCCATAATCGCATGAGCCACTCCTAATAAATCTCTCTCTATATGCACACATCGCACCATTTCTGTTTCTCTGCTCTCATACACCATTCCGTTTGTTTAGCGTCTTGCAACAAAAGCACAGCTGAGCATTGAAGCAGGCACCAGACAGAAAAAGCTTGCTGACCCCTGCTTTCATTATTTTATAGCCCTTTTATAATTCTAATTATTCTAATAGTTTTGAAGCTGATTTTCTTGGGGAAATCAGAAGCAAATCACCCCCTTCTCCAAGCCCCTGTCTTCTCATCTGTCAGTGGGTTGTGTGTCGCCTCCCGTCGTGGCTCCATTTGGACCCCTGGACGGTCCCAGTAAAGGCCAGCGCACCATAGGTCTTTCTTCACCAAGGGCCCACAGTTCCTTCAAAGGGAAGGGACTGCTTGCCCTCTTCTGCCCTCTCAATATTTCTACCTTATAGTTAGAGGGCTCTGAGGAGCAGCGAGCATTTTCATTTAAAAAGCCAGCAAGGAATAATAATGGCTTGATTTAACATCACAATTATCTCTCTGAGCACTTTATCGCATATGATTATCCCTATTTGATAGAAGAGGAAATGGGAAAAGGTAGAAATGAAGTCACTTGTTTAAGGTCACATCATGAGTCAGGAGGGAAATGGAGACAGAATTGGAGCCTCCTACGCCCAGGCCACGACTCCAGCAAGCGCTGTGCTGCCACTTTAGACCAGACCCCAGACTCCCATGGACCCTCCAGGGCGGTGCTAGTATTACAGGCTCAGGTTCCTGGTGGAAGAGGGAGGACCATGTGACCAAGCCCTCCACTCCCCACCCCAAGGCCCAAGCAGCTGTGTAGCTGAGACAGGACTCTGAGTCCTCCTCATGCCCTTCTGAAGGCCCAGCAAGGGCCTGTATCTCAACAACAACATCCTTTAGCAGGATCTGGTAGCCTGGGCACTATTAGCCCATCTACTGGGTGGGAAAACAGAGGCTTGGAGAAGCAAAATGACTGGACCAAGAGGCCAGGCCACAGGGCGCAGGCTTGCTTAGCACCAGCCTGAGACTCTGCTCGACAAACCACCTGAACTCTAGGCATGATCATGATCCTGAAGACCAGACTGTTCCCGGAGTTTGATCCCACTCAAAAATACATAAATTTCACCTTTGTGAATCTCCAGTGGGCTGGCTAACAGAATCACACCCCGCCCCCCCCACACCCCAAACTTGAAAACAGCACTTTTGTTAGGCCCTTAGAGTCAGTGACAAAGAGTGGCTCATCAACCTAGAGATTGGACAGGGGACCACCCTGAAAACCGTGGTCACGACTGGGTCATTAAGTAAAGTTTTGGAAGAATGCTTTTTGAGAGCAGGATTCCNCACCCCGCCCCCCCCACACCCCAAACTTGAAAACAGCACTTTTGTTAGGCCCTTAGAGTCAGTGACAAAGAGTGGCTCATCAACCTAGAGATTGGACAGGGGACCACCCTGAAAACCGTGGTCACGACTGGGTCATTAAGTAAAGTTTTGGAAGAATGCTTTTTGAGAGCAGGATTCCTGCGGAATTCCGACCCTTTGTTATCGGATGCAATTAAGAGATGAGGAGAAAAGCAGTGGAGGGTGGAGAGAGAGAGACGGAGGTGAAAAGACAGACAGGGGAAGAGAGGGTGAGAAGAAAAGCGAGCGGCCAAGGGTTGCATATGGAGAGAAAGAGATGAAGAGCCTAGAAAAGCAGAGAGTAAGATGACAGGCCACGAGGGAAAGGAAAATGCAGAGGAGACGCAGAGATGGAGAGAGGGTGAACGGGAATGAGAGGGAGAAGGTACAAAGAAGAGGAAGGCGGAGGAGAGGGCCCGAGAGGTGGGGTGGAGAGAAAGCAGAGAGCAAGTGGACCTTCATCAGGAGGTTGGCCTCCTATGTGAATCACAAACACCAATTCCCTTCTCCTAAACCCTCTGTTCTGCCCTGTATTTCCAGTGGCCAGTGGACCAAAGGTCCAATCACACAGTGATCGCTCTGTAAGCTCTTGTCAGGTTAAATCAAACTGTCCCGTAATAGGCCAAGGGACCCAATGCTGATGAACACGTTGCCCCTGGTGAGCAAGCCTGTGGCCTGCCATAACCACTCCGGCCAGGGGGATGGCTGGAAAGATCCAGGAAGAGGCCTCCTGAGCCAAGAGACGTGCTTCATGGCCCTGAGCCATTGCCCTGCCCCCAGGAGCATCCATCTGGACCCAGGCTGGAGGGATTAATGACATCTAACTTCATAGTAGCCGAGGACACTTCTCCATCTCCAGGGCCTGATCCTGGGCTTACCTGAGTGTCTCCAACGATGTTTACTGTCCGTCACAAAGGCCAACTCTGTCGCAGTGAAATCGTTTTAGCCCTTTGTCAGATCCAATGAGCTTAGCCAACATTTATGGGCCGGGATGAGGGAAAACGGTGAAAGACATCAGCTAGCTGACTGCACTTTCTCAGACATGCGATGGAATCAAATCGCCAACTATTGATCCGCTTAGAAGATGGAAGACATTTAATAAATACAATGATTGTGCAAGAATGACCCAAGAGGTGGGCAGTGGGTGGGGCGGGAGAGAGGATCAATCAAGAAGACACTTCGAGCCTGAGGCAGGAGCTGAAGACAAAAAGTCTTCTGTTGGTGTGGAGAGAAGGGAGGGGGCAGGGAGAGGAGTGCCAGCCCCACAGACAGAAGCATTAGACACTACATCATATTTCCTCGCTGTAGTGCACAGCCTGCTGAAGTGGGGTGCTAGGTTGGGGGGAGGGGGTGGCTCCACTGCTGACACTTTGAACAGTGAAAACTTGGGGAGTCACACTACCATTTACTGAGTGCCTACTAAATGCCGGACATCTTGCTGTCTCTATCCCATGAGAATCTCACAATAACCTCAGGAGGTAAAATTACTATCCTTATTGCTCAGAGGAGCAATTGCTCAGTAGGGGGCGCTACTGTGCCCAGTCGCACAGCAAATGAGTGGTGGATCTGGGACTTGAACCCAACACTGTCTTGGGTGTTGTGAGATGCTCATTTAGCTGTCCAATGAAAAATTCCTGGCTCCTCAAGACCCTAATTCCTCTCCATATGCTTAAGGGGACAAGCCTCAGAGTTGGTCCCTTTGCCTACTCTATTAAAAACGTGCTCGATTCTGCTAAGAAGTCTCTGTGGTATCCCCTTCCAGCTGTAGTGGAAACATGGGATTCACCTGCCACCCATCACCCCTCTAGCTCCTCTGGGGCAAAGCAGTGGGCCTGAGATCCCTTCAGCAACCTCCCCCAGGCAGCACAGCTCACCCGGCTAGGGCTGCTGCAACAGCTCCCCCACGCAGATCTCAAACCCTGGAGATAAATGACCTGTAAAAATAGAACAAAAGACAAGGTAGGGTGGGACTCGGGGGGAGAAGGTGAGGGAAAAGAGACGGTAGGTGCAGCGGTGCCACAGGGGTGCAGAGGAAGAAGATGCAGAGAAGAGGATTGACATTCTGTAACGTTTGGCAACAGATCTTCACTGGAAAGCCTGTCAAATTAGAAAGACAAGACTTGTATATTTTCCCAACCCTTGGGGAAAAAAAAAATGGTAATGAAGACTTTTGGTCTGTGGGAAGGGAACTGAAATCAGATCCAATAACCTGAAGAGGTTGTTTCTCTTGGGAAGCTTGGAGGTTTAATTAAGGAACGTTTGCAAAGCTTGGAGAGATTCTACAAAAAAGATACCCCGTAAAAAGTCTGAGGTCACAGAATTTACTATTCAATCTGGGAGTCATCAGCAGCTTCCCCCGAACCCTGCCCCATCCCCAAAGCTCATCAGCCTTTTTTGCGAGTCAAACTTTGAGATTCAATAATACTTTCTTTCAATGCAGATGTCTTCTGCCAGAGCAAATGTCTTTCTCATCCGAGTTTCCTCCCCATCTAGCCTTGGCTCCTCTGCCTATAATTTACAAGAAAGCAACAAGTCCTCTCAAAGTAAGACTGACAAGGAATATCCGGCTAAGCCTCTGTCTCCTGGCATGCTGTCATCCTCTCTGCCTTTTCCCTCCCAGCAAAACAACCCCAAACTTCACTCCTGTGTAAAATCACATCATAGGAAGCCACTCAAGCCAGCACCCTGTCAGCAATTAAACACGATCCAAAGAGAATGAAAAGGCTGAACTTGGTTGTACATTGATGTACATGATACATGGTAAATGCCAGAGCTCTGACATCTCATTAATGTCCCCAAGCTCTTGTTCTGTAAGTCCAGCGAGAATCACTGACCTTTAAAATTACCCTGATGAGCTAAACCTTTCATTTCTTTCACCCAGGGCATCCTGCTCTCACATGGACAATGCTGTGGGGTAGGCAGCCTGCCAGAGGAAGAACCACCCCGCAGACAAAACCTAGGGGTGGTCCTCTTGGGAGGGAGCAACCCACCTGTTCAAGACAGTGTACAGAGAAGGAAATTCTGAAGAGCAGTCTGGCTTTTGTAAACTAACTGCATAACTCTTACTACCTCTGCCGGACAGTCAGACCCAAATCTGAAATTCCCCAGCCCAAGCTCCCACCTTCTCCAGGTTCAGAGAATCAGAAAAAAATAAATAAATAAAACCAAGAGAGGGTTGCAGCACCCTCCGGATATTACCTGTGTTCCTCTTTGTCCCTGGGCAGCTTCAGGCCCAGCAGGTCGGAGGGTGGTGGCAGCAGGTGGCTGGTCCAAGACTCAGGGATTGTCCTGACTCCGGCTCAGAAGGAGGTGTCAAAGAGGCAGCTGAGAGCGCAGCCAAAGCCCCTCAGAATGGCAGTTCTGGTGCCTCGGCCCCCCTTTTATGGACTAGAGCCTCCCCCTGTCGCTCAGCCCTTGCTCAGCACAGGCTGCTCAGAGCCAATGGGGAAGTAGCTCAGAGCAGTCAGAGGCGCAGACCCCCGGGCCCTTCAACTCGAACTCCCTGGGCCCCACACAATAGGCTTCTCTTCGTGACAGGGGATGTGGGGGAGGAAGGCAGCCGCGTTGGGAGGGGGGGTGGATCCTGTGTGTAGTGCTGTTTGTCACTTGAAATCCGGCCACTTCAGTCTTTGATGCGTTTCCAGGAGAGTGTCACAGAAAAAAAGAGAGAGAGAGGTGGGGAAGGACAGAGCCAGGAAGAGTTAGAGAGACAGAGAGAGACTCAGAGAGAGAGAGACAGAGATATAGAGACAGATGGAGACCGAGAGAAACAGACAGACGGATACGGAGACAGAAAGAGACAAGAGACAGAGTCAGAGAGAGACAGGGAGATAAACAGACAGATGGACCCACAGAGAGAGTCAGGCAGAGATAGAGGCAGAGACCGAGAGAGACAGACAGACAGACAAACAGACATGAAGACAGAAAGAGACAAGAGACAGAGAGAAACAGCGAGATAAAGAGACAGACGGACACAGAGTCAGACAGACAAACAGATAAGAGACAGAGAGATTCAGACAGACATAGAGACAGAAGGAGACAGAGGGAGAGAGAGAGTCAAAGAAACCAGAGAGCAAAACAAAGATTCAGGGAGAATCAGCCACAGAGAGACAGGGAGCGATACAGACAAAGCCGGGAAGACAGAGTCAAACACAGAGACGCAAGGAGAGTGTCGACCGTCAGAGAGAGGAAACCCGGAGAGACAGGTCGAAACAGAGAGACAGTCCGAGGGAGAGAGCTAAGGAAGCCAGGACAGAAGGCACACTCGGAAGCCACATGACATGCAGAGACAGAGGCTCTGAGAGTCCTTCGAGGAGAAAGGGAAGAGGCAGAGGAAGCCGGCAGGGGCGCGAGTGGCCCTGCGCTGCGTGCTGTGCCGGCTCCGTGCATGGCTGGCGCATGTGTGTGCTGGAATGCTTTTTTGTGTACATTTGCCTGCAACTGACAGTCGACTCTGGTACATGCCTGAGCTGGTGCCAGGCACAGCCAGCCCTGGCAGAAGCACAGCCCTTCCCCAGCAGCCAGGAGCCGCGGTTTATTTTTCTCTGGTGGCAACACAGAATGAACATCATGAAATCCTCCTCAAAATCTGGGCTACAAGGTGCCTTTGCATGCACTATGAGGAGCAAGCCCACCTCGTGTGCACCCTCAGCCTGTGCGGGGAGCAGTTTGAAGACTGCACCTTTTGTGGCTCCAGATACCTTCCAGGATGCAGGGGGTCTCCGAGTTTGGAGGAGAACACGCTTCTCCCCTCAGTCAGCAGCAGATGTGGGCAGCACAGTTGTTTCAGAGGTCAGGAGGGGGCTGCCCATTTCACAAGAACCTATGCTGTCTTGGGCAGTTAGCCAGTGTTGCTCGGTTTAATCTCCATGACCTGGCCAAGTAGTGAATATTATTTCCATTTTGCAGGTGAGGAAAAGGAAGCTTAAGAAACTGAGAAACTTGCTCAGAGACATGCAGCAAGTAAGTCACCAAGCAAGGATCCAAACTCAGGTTCATCTGACCCCTTCCTTGGACATGAAGCCTTGACTCTGCCTACCTGAAGGGCTGGGGGTAGGAGCTGCCTTCCCTGGGACTGTCCCTCCATCTGCACAGTGTAGCAAAGGCTGCGCCTAATACTATTAGGTTGTGGATTGGACTCCCAGCTCTAGCTTACGAGGGGAGAGACCCTAGACAAGTTTCCAGCCTCGGCTTCAGTTTGCTCATCTATAAAATGGAGATAGCAGCATCTAGGTATCGTGAGGCTGAAACAAGGGATGCGCCACAGTGCGCATGACAAGTGTTCTGTGACTGTGGGTCCTGATGATCAGTAACGTCGTTCCTGTTCTGACACCCCCACGGTTCTCCAGGATATCATCTTCTCTCGGCACCTGGTTCATTACAAGCTGGAAGATGCAAGGGGCTGTTCTCTGGGCACCGACGATGTTTCAGACACTTCTGCACGGCTCATTGTATCCTCACAGCAAGCAAACAGGTGGTGTAGATACCACAGTGCATCCTTGAACCCCTTAGGCAGCTGAAGTTCAGGGAGGGCCCGCGGAGGGAGTGGAGAGGAATTGAACCCAGTCCCTCGGTCCCCAAGCTCAGCTCTCTCACATCCCCCTCCAGCCTTGAGAGGAGGTTTCCCTCCTCCCTTCCAGAGAGGACTCTTTGGGATCTGATCTTGCCCTCCTTTCTGTCTTTGTCCCTTTTCCCAAACAGCGTGTTGGAGCTGACAGCAGATGCAAAGACCCGGGGTACCCTGGTTGGTTGAGTGAGTGAGTGGCCGCACCTCAGGCAGCTTCCCCGCCTGGCAACCCAGAGGGATTGGCTAAGAGGCTGTTCACTGCCACCTGAGTGTCTGGGACCTGCAGTAGCTTCTTTACCCCCAAGGTCAAGTCCTCACCCCAGTGGCTCTCTGTCCTCTTACTGCTCACCATCGCCTCCTCCCCCTTGGCTCTACCTCTAGAAGCTCTTGGTAACAACCTTGAATAGACAGAGGCCCCCAAACATGGGATACCCATTCCTGAAAGCCAGCAGGCACTGGAAGAATAGAGGCATAGGGCCTCTCTTGATTTTTGTTCATCACCAAGAGAAGTAAGAACAGCAGGCATGGAGATGCTGAGAATAGTCCTGCTTTAAGTCAGTGATGTTTCATATCCTTCACCCCCAGAGTCTATTGTCAGCCTCGAGGGCAAACAGTTCATTCACTTGCTTTTCTCTTCCTTCCTTTACGCATATTCAGGACAAGGCCAGGAACAGCCTTCTCCCCTATCCTAGAGGAGCTTGTCACAAAACTCCCCCCCTCTGGGCTCAGCGATGCTCCATCACATCACAGACCCCCCGGCAGCATCACGTGGGATGGGAAACCACAGAACTGGAACAAGCTAACTTGGGCTCGAATCCCGACGCCCCCGCTTACTCTGGTGGTGACTGGTGGATACCTGGCCTCCTTGAGCCCCCAAGTCTTCTGGAGACGGGGGACAGCACCCACCTTGTGCAGGGTCAGGAGTACCCTGATCTCTGCCGTGTCTTCAGGGCACACGTCTCTGATTCAGATCTTGACGTGAACCAAAATCAAAGGCGGTAGAGAAGGAGGCATTTGTAACCACCAGCCCTCAAACCATTCTGTTAGGGAGGAATAAGGAAGAACTTGGCAGGAGATAGAAAAGTGGAAATATAAAGGCAGCTTCTTAAGGCCACCCTACATGCCAGGCCCTGTTGTCAGCTGTTCACAGTTATTAACACACTTGATTTTTCCCAACAGCCCTGCAATTAGAATGCTACCCCTACCCTGCTTTAGGGGACAGAGGCTGTGTGAAGGTTCAAATATGCAGATAGAACATAGCAGAGCAGGGCCTGCATGGCCTCGAGCCAAGCCGTGAACTTCAGCCCCGTGCCCTGACCCAAGCTGAACTACTTTCCAGCCTTTTCTCACCCTGGTTGCATCTCACTCATGAAGATTTGTGTCTTTTCTTTATCCACCTAGTTCCCTGGAAGGTGGGAGCCGCTGACCATGGGTCACTCGGGAGGATTCCAGGGAATTGAGTCCCCACCCTCTGCTTGGCTTCCAGTCTTCACTCTGAAGTGTGCCTGGCATGGCTCTCAGAGGACCCACACTAGCTGCTGGCTGTGGGAGCCTTGTCTATGCATGGCCGCCTCGGGACAGACAAAGTCCGGGCCTGTGCTTGAGGTGGAGCAATGCTCTCTCTCTCACTCTCATATTGAAACGTAACAGTGTGTTTGGCCCTAGAAGTGCAATGCACAGCGTGCAATTCTGCCCTCTCTGTGCTCATGATCCAGATTGGGGGCCGGATGTAGGAACAGGCCATTCTTAGGGGTGTGATGAGTTCAGGGCTGGAAGACCAGGATCACTGTGGGAAGACAGAAGAGGGGCTCCCAACCCAGCCTGGTGGGGGCGGGGCGGGGGGAGCTGAGTCTGGGAGGTGAGAGCCAGGTGAGCTGATGCGGGAGTAGGAATTGTCCAGCAAAGGGAGGGAAGGGCATTGCGGGCAGAGGCCTGGAAGCAAGGAGAGTTGAGAAGCCATCCTTGACTGCCCTCTTTCTCTGGCCCCACATCCAAGTCACTGGATGTCTTCACTGTTTCTGGCTCCGCTGCCCTGGTCTGGCCCCCTTCACTTCTGTCATGGGTGACAGCCCCAGCCCCGCTGGCCCCTTCTTCCAGCTTTAGCCCCTACTTTTTACTTGGGTCTTCAGCAACCTGAGAGATACTTTCACAAATGTAACTCAGATTATACTATGCTGCTGCTGCTGCTAAGTCACTTCAGTCTTGTCNGTCATGGGTGACAGCCCCAGCCCCGCTGGCCCCTTCTTCCAGCTTTAGCCCCTACTTTTTACTTGGGTCTTCAGCAACCTGAGAGATACTTTCACAAATGTAACTCAGATTATACTATGCTGCTGCTGCTGCTAAGTCACTTCAGTCTTGTCTGGGCTTCCTCATAGACGGAAGCCCACCAGGCTCCCCCGTCCCTGGGATTACACTATACTCCTGTTTAAAATACTCCAGTGGTTTTCATCTCATTTGGAATATACTCCACACTCCTCACCTGCAAGGCTTTCCCTCTGCCGACCTCCTGCTTCCTGCCCGCTCACTGCTCAGCAGCCACCCCGGCTCCCGGCTGCTCCTCAGACACACCAAACACGTTCCTGCTGCGGAGACTTCGCTTGTGTTGTGCCTTCCAACTGGAACACTTCTTGCCTACCTGTTCACTCCACCACTTTATCTAGATGTTGGCTTAAACTTCACTTCCTAAAACAGGCCCCTTGCCCACCTCTTTGCCCCATCAATCCTGATCCTTTGCCCAGCTCTATTTCTGCTTGTANAACACGTTCCTGCTGCGGAGACTTCGCTTGTGTTGTGCCTTCCAACTGGAACACTTCTTGCCTACCTGTTCACTCCACCACTTTATCTAGATGTTGGCTTAAACTTCACTTCCTAAAACAGGCCCCTTGCCCACCTCTTTGCCCCATCAATCCTGATCCTTTGCCCAGCTCTATTTCTGCTTGTAACATTTGTCCCTGGCTGATGAGTGATGTCAGTTTGTCTGATTGTTAGCTGTGCACATGCTGATGGAGTGTAGACTATGAAGGCAGACATATTGTGGTGGTGGGGGTGTAAAACAGTACAGCTGCTGTGGAAAAAGTGTTGGTGGTGCCTCAAAATATGAAATACAGAATCACCATATGGCCTCACAATTCTGCACCTAGGTGTATACCAGAAAGAATGGAAAACAGGGATGCAAACAAAGACTGGTACACCAATGTTCACAGCAGCACTGCTCACAAGAGCCAAGCCAGCGTCAGTCAACAGATGAATGGAGTAGTCCCTAAGCGTCGTAGACTATTTTTCAGCCACAAAAAGGACTAAAGTTCTGATACTTGCTACAACATGGATGAACATTCAAACATTATGATAAGTAAAATAAGCCTGTAACAAAAAAGACAAATACTGTATAATTCTATGTCTATATTTGGAGGTATTTAGAATAGGCAAACTCATAATGACAGAAAATAGAACAGAAGTTACTAAGGGCTGGGAGGAGGTGTAAATAGTGCTTAAACATAACAGAGTTTTTGTCTGGATGAAAAAGTTCTGGAAATGGATAGTGACGATGGCTACCCCGCATTATGAATGTACTTATAAGCTGTACACTTAAAAACACTTAAAATGGAGGGAGCTGGAAAGGGCTGGGGCAGCAGGTGCCTGCTTTTCTGGGGAGGAAAGCTCTGCAGTAGCCATGAGAAGGCAGAGGGAAAGCTGTGTTGTCTTCCCTCAGCCAAGAGTGCAGACAGATGCCAGCAGCGAGATGAACTGGAACTGGAGAGAATGTCCTTTTCCCAATGGGCCAAACCTCTCGTTCCTTCCTGCTTCGCCTCAGCTGGGCGTGGAGGTTTATCATTCCAGCTGATAGTTGTCATGCATCTGCTGATGCCCCACACCCCAGTGAGTCGTCTCCACGTGTGACATCACCATATCCTCATAGCAAAGCCCCAGGGTGGGTGCCATCACTGTCTTCCTCCGTCAGAGGAAGCGGCACTCGGAGAGGCAGTGACTCAGCTAAGGGCACAAAACTCTCAGGTGGATGAGAACCAAGCTCAAGTTAATCTGACGCCAAAGCCCATGCTGTGAACTCCTTCTTCGCTGATGCCCATAAGCAGCAGGTGCGTAGATGCCATTATTCACTGTGCCAGGCAAGATGCCAGGATCAGGTATAAATGATCTTTAATAAGCTCCCAGCAGCACCGTAGGGGAAGCACTGTAAGTTCCACTTTGCAAATAAAGAAAATGAGGTCCAGAGAGGTGANACTCCTTCTTCACTGATGCCCATAAGCAGCAGGTGCGTAGATGCCATTATTCACTGTGCCAGGCAAGATGCCAGGATCAGGTATAAATGATCTTTAATAAGCTCCCAGCAGCACCGTAGGGGAAGCACTGTAAGTTCCACTTTGCAAATAAAGAAAATGAGGTCCAGAGAGGTGAAGTAGCACAGGTACTACTTCAGGGAGCACAGCGGGTCGGGGGGGAGCCAGGACTCACATGAGGTTGGCACCTCTCCAAAGCATGACCCTCTCTGCTGCGCCATTTCCCATGATGCTCCTCTGTCACTCCCAACCACCTGGGAACAGGTCCTGAGCCAGAATCCAGTCAGCGCTTAGGATGAACAGANAATGAATCCGACCTGTCATTTTAGTGATGGGAATCCTGAGGTCCAGGGAGGAGGAGCTACAGCCAGCTGAGCCTAGAACTCAGCTGCTCCCGCTGTATCACTGTTCTGCCTGCCAGCTCAGCCTACCTCCACTTCACATTCTGGGGCTCACCCTGCCAGGTCTGAGGCTTGGCTGGAGCTGGGGGGTGGCGGTTGGTGCAGATGGGAAAAGTTGAGTCTCTGGAGTCAGATAGACCAGAGTTCTCTTCCTGGCTCTGCTCCTCCAAAAGCATGGCCTTGGGCAAGTTACTTGAGCCCAGCTCCCTCTTGTATGAAATGGGCATGAGGGTACAGAGCTGTGCTGAGAACACAGCTAAAACATAAGAGGACACAGAGTTAAGCACTCTGTAAATGGACCTAGTATGACTAGTTCTACAACACTGTTCATTTTTTAACTGCTCTCATCATTATTATTACTAGTAGATAATCTTCCCCATTTCAAGATGAAAAAATTTTAAGGTTAGATAGTGATTTAACCTGCATTTCTTTTTCTTCTCCTCCATCACAGCAGGATCAAAACACCTGCCCTGGAACAGCTTCCATCGTCCTAACCAACTGGCATTTATCATTTTCTAACCAAACATCTAGATTCCTCTCCTGATTAAAGGTACTCAGAGATCACACACAGAGATCCACAAGTACCCTCGGGCCCCCCCACACACAGTCACACCAAATATACACACATTTGGATAGGAGCAGACAGAGTGACACACAAACTAACATAATCCCATCCCCTAGACTCCCGCTTTCTTTCTCTCTCTCTTTCACACACACTCACACCTCCCCCCACAGCCACATACAGAGCAACCACAGCAGCATACATGCAAATAAGCCCTCCGATGCACACCTCACACCCCCAGTGCTGTGGCACATCCAGGAATATTGAAAGTCACAGGAAGGGCAGCTGGGAAGCCCAGTTCCCGACTTCCCTTTAAATAACCGGTTGGCAACAGCTCAAGGGCCCCCATAGCCCTTGTAGAAGGGCCTTTATCAGTCTAATTCTGGATCTTCGGTCTAGGATCCATCTCAGATAAAATAATTAATTTTCTATTATAGCCTCTCCCTCTCTGAGTCATCCTTACAAGTCCCTGGAATAACAGCATTTAAGGAAGAAGCTTTCTGAACACCACAGATCAGTACAGAAAAGTTCAGCTTCCTTAGTGAAGCATTTACGTGCTAGGGAGGGTGCATGGAGCAATGTAGGTTCCACATTTGAGAAAAGTAAGTGGGAGGGAATATCACACAACTGTGCAGGGCAGATCATCATTTAAATTAAATCCCCTGGAGGCTCCTTGGCAGCTTTAAATCACTCTGTGCCTCTATGGAGGTGTCTCTAAACAGCTTCTCTCCTTTCTTCTGCTTACCAGTGAGAAAAGCAGTGTGGAGCAGTGGAAATATTCTGGAGTTTGATCTTGGGCTTAAGTCTGATAATCATTTCTGGACTATGTAACTTAACTCTCTAAGTAACAGCTGCTTTGTCAAGAGAATACAGTGATTAAAGGTAAGAGCTCCAGAATCAGACTGCCTGGCTCTGCCCCTGACTAGCTGTGTGATCTCTGGCAAACTACTTAATCTCTCTGGATTTTAATTTTCTTACCTTTGAAATAGNGATAGACCAGAGTTCTCTTCCTGGCTCTGCTCCTCCAAAAGCATGGCCTTGGGCAAGTTACTTGAGCCCAGCTCCCTCTTGTATGAAATGGGCGTGAGGGTACAGAGCTGTGCTGAGAACACAGCTAAAACATAAGAGGACACAGAGTTAAGCACTCTGTAAATGGACCTAGTATGACTAGTTCTACAACACTGTTCATTTTTTAACTGCTCTCATCATTATTATTACTAGTAGATAATCTTCCCCATTTCAAGATGAAAAAATTTTAAGGTTAGATAGTGATTTAACCTGCATTTCTTTTTCTTCTCCTCCATCACAGCAGGATCAAAACACCTGCCCTGGAACAGCTTCCATCGTCCTAACCAACTGGCATTTATCATTTTCTAACCAAACATCTAGATTCCTCTCCTGATTAAAGGTACTCAGAGATCACACACAGAGATCCACAAGTACCCTCGGGCCCCCCCACACACAGTCACACCAAATATACACACATTTGGATAGGAGCAGACAGAGTGACACACAAACTAACATAATCCCATCCCCTAGACTCCCGCTTTCTTTCTCTCTCTCTTTCACACACACTCACACCTCCCCCCACAGCCACATACAGAGCAACCACAGCAGCATACATGCAAATAAGCCCTCCGATGCACACCTCACACCCCCAGTGCTGTGGCACATCCAGGAATATTGAAAGTCACAGGAAGGGCAGCTGGGAAGCCCAGTTCCCGACTTCCCTTTAAATAACCGGTTGGCAACAGCTCAAGGGCCCCCATAGCCCTTGTAGAAGGGCCTTTATCAGTCTAATTCTGGATCTTCGGTCTAGGATCCATCTCAGATAAAATAATTAATTTTCTATTATAGCCTCTCCCTCTCTGAGTCATCCTTACAAGTCCCTGGAATAACAGCATTTAAGGAAGAAGCTTTCTGAACACCACAGATCAGTACAGAAAAGTTCAGCTTCCTTAGTGAAGCATTTACGTGCTAGGGAGGGTGCATGGAGCAATGTAGGTTCCACATTTGAGAAAAGTAAGTGGGAGGGAATATCACACAACTGTGCAGGGCAGATCATCATTTAAATTAAATCCCCTGGAGGCTCCTTGGCAGCTTTAAATCACTCTGTGCCTCTATGGAGGTGTCTCTAAACAGCTTCTCTCCTTTCTTCTGCTTACCAGTGAGAAAAGCAGTGTGGAGCAGTGGAAATATTCTGGAGTTTGATCTTGGGCTTAAGTCTGATAATCATTTCTGGACTATGTAACTTAACTCTCTAAGTAACAGCTGCTTTGTCAAGAGAATACAGTGATTAAAGGTAAGAGCTCCAGAATCAGACTGCCTGGCTCTGCCCCTGACTAGCTGTGTGATCTCTGGCAAACTACTTAATCTCTCTGGATTTTAATTTTCTTACCTTTGAAATAGGAATAACAATGATACCTATCTCACAGGGTTCTTGCAAGTATAAATTAATTCAAATACTCAGTGTTCAATAAGTGCTAGCTAATATTCTTATTACTTAATAAGATCTTTCCTGGTGGCTCATACGGTAAAACATCTGCCTGCAATGCGGGAGACCTGGGTTTGATTCCTGGGTCGGGAAGATCCCCTGGAGAAGGAAATGGCAATCCACTCCAGCACTTTTGCCTGGAAAATCCCATGGACAGAGAAGCCTGATAGGCTACAGTCCATGGGATCGCAAAGAGTCAGACATGACTGAGTGACTTCACTTCACTTCATATTAAGAATATTCTTATTCTTATTACTTCCAACATTGTTTGGGAGGATTAAGAGAGATTAAGAACAAGGCTGTGCCATGGAAGAAGCAGAGATGTCAGGTGCTACTATGATCAAAAATAGCTCTGTGCGGGATTGGCCATTTAAAAAAAAGAAAGTCAAACATGAACTCCACATTTGAGATCCAAGAAAAAATTATTGCAAATGGCTTGGGGTCAGACAGATTTTGTACTGAGTCCTATTTTATCTCTTGAGCACTCTGTGACCCTGGGTAAGTTGGTTAAACTTTCCAAGCTTTAGTTTCTCATTTGTCAGATAAATAAACATTCTGCCCAAATCTTAAAGATGTTGATGATCCCGCAGCAACAAGGCCAAAGGTATAAAATTCCTTTGCAACCTAAGACCAGTGAGGGGGGAACTCCTCCTGTTTGATAGGATTCTGTTGGGTCTTAGGAGTCTCCTTATGGGGATGATAAGGAAGTTCCAATCACCTTATGGAGCTGATTTGAAGACTGCATGAAATTCTCAGCAAAGATGCCTAGAATCCACATTTCTTTACCTATGCTGTCTGGCAGAAAGTAGTCCATACTGCTTTACTCTGGCTACTAAGCCTCAGTGGTGGGCATGCTTCCAAAGCACGTGTTTATAAGGTGCAGCCTACTCTAGACCAGTGTTGTTCCTGTCTCTCAAGAGGCCCTATTGGAGAGAAAGAGAAATCAGAGGGAAGTGGCTTTGCCTGTTTCTGCCATTTGGAGCTTCCTACTTGCCTTTAAACATTCTGGTTTCATCAAGTGACTCATTCTCTCTTCTCCTCAGCTCCTAGACTAGTACTTCGAGACAGCTCCTAGACTATGATCTTTGGGCACATAGTAGGTACTCAGAAAATGTTGGCTGAATAAATAGTACATCACTAACTCCCACTAGCCTTCGTTAATTATATCTTCATAATGAGATCTATAGACAGGAGCTCTAATTATCCGTGTGTCCCCGGTGGCATGCAGACTGTTGTGGTTTATCCACAGCAGGTGTGGCAGTAACTGTCATTTTGTAAGTGTTTCTTCTATTCTGAGCATCTTGTTTTCTTCTCCTCAAGATACAGAGCTGGTCTTTGTGAATTTATCCAGTCTTTTCTAGTGTCCTGTTTGATAAATCTGCTCCATCTGCACTGGCCACTTTGATCCTTGGACATGCTATCTTATTCCCTTTTTTTTTTTTTTTTTTTTGGTCCTCTTGTGCCTTCTGCCTGAAACACTTCCTTTCCTCAATATTCATATGTCTTATTATTTCAATTAGTTTACATTTATGCCCAAATGTCATTCCTCCAAGAGGTCTCCTGTGATAATCTTATCTAAGAGAGAATTTCTTACTATTATCTATTTTCTTGCCTGGAATTATGCTACTCACTCATTTGTATATTTGCTTATTTTATGTCTCCCCTACTGGAATGTAAGTTCTATGGAATCAGAGACCTTGTCTTTCTTGTATTTGACTGTATATGGAGCTCCTATAACAGTGCCAGACCATGTTTCAGTTCAGTTCAGTAGCTCAGTCATGTCCGAATCTTTGCGACTCCATGAATCACAGCACTCTAGGCCTCCCTGTCCATCACCAACTCCCAGAGATCACTCAGACTCACGTCCATCGAGTCAGTTATGCCATCCAGCCATCTCATCCTCTGCAGTTCCTTTTTCCTCCTATCCCCAATCCCTCCTAGCATCAGAGTCTTTTCCAATGAGTCAACTCTTCGCATGAGGTGACCAAAGTACTGGAGTTTCACCTTTAGCATCATTTCTTCCAAAGAATACCCAGGGCTGATCTCCTTTAGAATGGACTGGCTGGATCTCCTTGCAGTCCAAGGGACTCTCAAGAGTCTTCTCTGACACCATAGTTCAAAAGCATCATTTCTTCAGTGCTCAGCTTTCTTCACAGTCCAACTCTCACATCCATACATGACCACTGGAAAAACCGTAGCCTTGACTAGATGGACTTTTGTTGGCAAAGTAATCTCTCTGCTTTTGAATATGCTATCTAGGTTGGTCATAACTTTTCTCCCAAGGAGTAAGTGTCTTTTGATTTTGTGGCTGCAGTCACCATCTGCAGTGATTTTGGAGCACCCCAAAATAAAGTCTAACACTATTTCCACTGTTTCCCCATCTATTTCCCATGAAGTGATGGGGCCAGATGCCATGATCTTCATTTTGTGAATGTTGAGCTTTAAGCCAACTTTCTCACTCTGCTCTTTCACTTTCATCAAGAGGCTTTTTAGTTCCTCTTCACTTTCTGCCATAAGCGCGGTGTAATCTGCATATCTGAGGTGTTTGATATTTCTCCCGGCAATCTTGATTCCAGCTTGTGCTTCTTTCAGACCATGGTAGGCACTCAATAAATATTTATAGAGTGAATGAATGAACAAACATATTATCACATGAAATACTGGTCAAAATGAACTCTTTGAATATGCACCCAACTCCAGGCTATGCATCTCAGGCCCTACCTCTCTGGTTTCCCTATAGTCAGTTCTGACTCAGAGCTGCCCACCGTCTTGGGTGGTAGACATAGATGAAATTAGCTAGGGGAGGCGTCTATGACTGACACTTTTTCCTAGCCCAGTTATAAGCTAGCTACCAATTTCCAACAACACTTGCAAATAGGGCTTATAAGGCTATGGGCTTCCAATATCTCTCCCATCGTAGAGATGATCACCCTGTGTAGTTATTAAGAACACCTATCTCTGCAGGGTGTCCTGCTAGCAAGAAATGCCAAATGAAGACAGCTGGAAAAAGAAGCGTCAGCTTTGAATTCCAAGATATGATAAAATGAAGATGTCACTGTTAGCCAGTGAAAAGTTGGCTCATTCTTCCCCTCTCTACTTACTTCCCCTGGGCTCCATTTTCTGCCTCAGCACCTGCGCTGCCTCACACTGAGAAGCAGGAATTGCTTTTCAGCACCACGGACAGCAATCTGCAGGCAGCCAGAAGGCAGAGGGAGCCAGAACTTAGGGCATCCATGAAGCCAAACAAATATTGACTGGAGCACATCCTGGGGCCAGGCATAATGGAGAATACGAAGATTTATGTGGTCCTGACCTTTAAATAACTTAATCTCTTCAAGTCATCAGCATTCCTAGACTGACACAGCTGGGGCAAGGCCCCAAGACTTCTGATACTTGAAAAGTGGGGAGAATCAAAGGGGAAATTCTCTCTTTCCCAACAATTGTTGAATTTCTGCTATGCGTCCACATATGTCATCTGATTTTATCAATAGATTACCATCCTTAAAGAAAACAGGTACTACAATGTCCTATGCACTGTTATATTCCAAGTGCCCAGCACTGAGCTTGGCACATGGCAGATACTCAACAGTTCTTGAGTGAATGTATGAAGAACTTCTTACAAAATCCTATTTCATGGCTTGTCTTTTAACCCTTATTTTGCAGATGAGAAATCTGAGGCTCAGAGAACTTCTCATGACAACTATTCAGTGGCAGAGCTTGGATTTGANACTGTTATATTCCAAGTGCCCAGCACTGAGCTTGGCACATGGCAGATACTCAACAGTTCTTGAGTGAATGTATGAAGAACTTCTTACAAAATCCTATTTCATGGCTTGTCTTTTAACCCTTATTTTGCAGATGAGAAATCTGAGGCTCAGAGAACTTCTCATGACAACTATTCAGTGGCAGAGCTTGGATTTGAAACCAGGGTCCCCAGATTTCACACAAGGGTGCCAATCAGAGACAAGTACTACTGGATTCTAGAAAAAAATTCTAGCCACAGAGAGACTGCTGCTGCTGCTAAGTCGCTTCAGTCGTGTCCGATTCTGTGCGATCCCACAGACGGCAGCCCACCAGGCTCCCCCATCCCCGGGATTCTCCAGGCAAGAATACTGGAGTGGGTTGCCATTTCCTTCTCCAATGCATGAAAGTGAAAAGTGAAAGTGCGGTCGCTCAGTCGTGTCCGACTCTTCGCGACCCCATGGACTGCAGCCTACCAGGGTCCCCTGTCCATGGGATTTTCCAGGCAAGAGTACTGGAGTGGGGTGCCATTGCCTTCTCCTAGTTCTAGCCTTAATAGAGACTTTGAGTAAATTACAACCTTGAGTAAAAACCGTTTTTCTTCCTGGCATCAGTTTCCCCCTATGTAAAACGAGGAAAGGAGGTTGGTACAGGCTAAGGGCTCCCCTCTCCCCGCACCTGGCTTGTAAGCTGCTTTCACCAATTCCCCACTCTGCCCCCTGTCCTCTCCCAAACTCAATCAGATACCTGCAGCAGTTGGGAAAGGCTACCAGCAGGGGGCGTTATAAAATGAATTTGAAACGTCCTCCCCCTGCCTCAGCAGGGCGTCAAATGAGAAGGGCTGTATTGATATCCCCGCAGACTCCGGGCTCCTTTTTCATCTCCCTGCTATAACCAGAGCTTGTGCGCCAGCCGAGCAGGATCTATTCTTTTTAGAGTGCAACAAATGAACTTCAACCCCTCTTGAGAAGTGAGTAAAGAGGCAGCCCCAGGATACAGAGACAGTGGAATGAGGCTGCGGTGACTTATCACCCAGGAACCCACTGGTTGAGTAACTTTGGACAAAGCCCCAAGCAAAGATAACTGTTTAAATGGCTGCGGCAGCGGAAAAATCAGTTTGGTTGATTGATGTCCTGGGTTTCTAGTTAGTGGGTGGCTTCCAGCCACGGCTCTGCTTCAGCTCCCAGAATTACTCCAATAAGTGATTTGCTCATCCCTAGCTCTTCCCGGGAGGCAGGAGAGGGGGCTGAATCAGCTCTCTCCAAGCCTGATTGGGATTTAATGGGGGCCAATGGGTATTTGTACACTGGGTGGTGTGGGGAAAGGAGGAGCTGATTCGTCAGGCTTGGCAGAAATATCTGGCTCCTGCCCGGGGGTGTGGAGGAGAAAATAAAATCAGGAAAGAACTGATTGCACAGTGAATATCTTTCAATTATTTGAAAAGAATATGAATCAGCTGTTTAATAAAGGCTGTTTTTCTAACCACATCTTAGTCATTGAACTCTAGATTGGTCAAGGATGGTCTTCAGATTGAAGAACAGAAATGGTAGGCTGGGGAGATTTTGTTGAGGGGTCTAACTCAGCAGGAGGTATCTAGGATAACTGGAAGAAAACAAGCCATGCAATTAGCCACACCCGGGTTCAGATATTGGCCCTGCAATTGGTTACCTATAGGACCTGGATTGTTTAATCTTTATGAAACTCAGTTAGCCTCATCTGTAAAATGGGAAAATAATACTTACCCTTCCAGTTATCTATTCCTGTATAAAGAAAAGAACATGTTAACACGTTGTGGCATAACAAAACAACCATTTTATTATGCTCACAGATTCTTAGGTCAAGAATTCAGATAGGACATAACAGGTATGGCTTGTTTCTGCTGCATGAAATCTGGGGCCTCAAATGGGGAAATCTAAAAGACTGGCAGTTGGAATAACCTGGAAGTTATCATTCACTCACATAGTTCTGGGCTGAGGTGGCTCAAAGACTAGGCTCATCTGAAACTGGAATATTCACTAGGGTGGAGGCAAAAACCCCCTAAAAACTCAAAAATCTGGCTTAACCTGTTGAATTTCTCAAGCACAACCAGCTTTTCCAGGGATCAACTGGGGATGCATATACTCTCTTTTCACGTGTCTACCTACTCTGGGGTGTAAAGAGGTCATGATATAAGAACTCAGAAATCAAGGGTTCTCATTAGACTCGAGAAGTAATGAGTTCTTCCTCAGTAGTTGTATTTCAGTACAGGCTTCAGAGAGATGT
This sequence comes from Neotragus moschatus, assembly GCA_006410615.1. Lineage (NCBI taxonomy): Eukaryota > Metazoa > Chordata > Mammalia > Artiodactyla > Bovidae > Neotragus > Neotragus moschatus. Next base: position 1,516,760 of record SJYA01001925.1, on the reverse strand, counting down.
TATATAAGAGATTTAGTATTGGATAAGTAATTGGATCATGTGATCTTTAAGGACCCTTAAAGCCCTACTTTCTACTTGTATCTGCTACTAAAAAAAAAAAAATCTAAGTATCTCATTGCCTCAATTTCCTCATCCTCAGAAGAGGGCATAATGTAATGATTTCAGAGGATCCTTCTAGCTTGGTAACTCCAAATGTTTTGTCAATAGCCTCCTCATTGATAGTTCCAAAGGGCCCTTTTCAGTCCTTACCTTTACTGATACCTTTTAAGTATTTTACACTGCTAATTACTCTATTTCTTGACTCACTTTCTGGGGCTCCCAAAACAAAGAACTCTCCTCTGTCTCTCCGAGCACTCCTCTCATGCTCCTTCACGGGCTCCTTTTCCTTAAATGGGCTCCTTCTTTTCTTCTGTCTCTTGACATGCTCTCATTTACCACTATCGCTTCCATACCCACTAGATGCTTATATATCAATTAGAACTCTCATTTGATTGAACATAACCTATGAGATATGGAACATAATTGGCTCACATGATTGCAAAGTCCAGAGGCTGAGCACAGATTGACCAGGGGCTCAATTTCCCCTGGACCTACTCATTCCCAGCATCCCTCAGTTCTGCTGCCTCCCTTGCTGGTGTGTTTGCAGGTGGCTCTTCCTTCAGGGAAGCAAGCGTCTTCCTTCAGCAAGTATCTTCAGATCTTACTTCTTATTGGGTTAACTCCAATTAGAAAGAAAGCATGTCTCTCCAAGATAAGGGGACAGGAGTATTAGGTCTCATTATCATTGGCTAAATTCGATTAGAAATCTAACCCTGAACCAATCCCTGTGGCCAGGAGGAATGAGACGGTAATTAGCTGAGTTTACCTAAGATCCATTTGTAGAGTGGGTTAAACCACTTAAAAGTGGGTTTAGTGCTTCTCCTGTGGTCAAGAGTCAGGGATAGGTTACCAGAAGTAAACACAACATTGAGTGGCAAAACCAACAGATGCCAACTAGAACTGAAAACATCCAAATCTATCCCAAATCTAGCCCAAAACACCTCTGTTAACTTATGACCCATGTGATAAATTGCCACTTGACACCACCACTTGAATGTTTCACAAATATCCCAAATTATGTGTTCCAAACAAAACTCTCTTCTCCTAGATAAATGAAGTGAAGTCGCTCAGTTGTGTCTGACTCTGCGACCCGGTGGACTGCAGCCCACCAGGCTCCTCTGTCCATGGGATTCTCCAGGCAAGAATACTGGAGTGGGCTACCATTTCCTTCTCCAGATGATCTTCCTGACCCAGGAATTGAACACAGGTCTCCTGCATTGCAGGTAGACGCTTTAACCTCTGAGCCACCAAGGAAGACCTTGGTAATGAATAACATCACCTTATACCCATCTTCAAATCCTATTTGAGCTATTTCAAATCCTGAAAGATGATGCTGTGAAAGTGCTGCACTCAATATGCCAGCAAATTNGCTGGATGGCATAACCGACTCGATGGACGTGAGTCTGAGTGAACTCCGGGAGTTTGTGATGGACAGGGAGGCCTGGTGTGCTGCGATTCATGGGGTCACAAAGAGTCGGACACGACTGAGCAACTGAACTGAACTGGTACCCATCTTCCTGATGCAGAAACTTCAGTTTCATTCTTAACTTCTTTATTTCCCCACTCCCACATCATCTTGATTCTAGCAAACTGTTAAAAGTATGTATAGGGGCTTCTCTGGTGGCTCAGCAGTAGGGAACCTGCTTGCCAATGGAGGAGACATAGGTTCGATCCCTGGTCCAGGAGGATTCCACATGCCTCAGAGCCACTAAGCCCATATGCCACAGCTATTGAGCCTGTGCTGTAGCGCCCAGAAGCCGAAATTACTGAGCCCATGTGCTGAAACTGCTGAAGCCCGAGTGCCCTAGAGCCTGTGCTCTGCAACAAGAGAAGCCACTGCAATGAGAGTCTTGTGTACCACAACTAGAGAGTAGGCCCCACTTGAGAAAATCCCATGAACAATAATGAAGACCCAGCACAGCAAACAAATGAACATAAATAAAAAATCAATAAAATTGTTTTAAAAAGCATGTATAAATATTGTAATCCTTAGAACAACCACTAAAATCTCTATACCAAGGGATATAGTAAAGTTAAAAGGAAAATGGAACACTAAAAAGTATTTAAACCTTTAAAGTAAAAGTGAAGTGAAAGTCATTTAGTCATGTCCAATTCTTTGCGGCCCCGTGGACTAGACAGTACATGGAATTCTCTAGGCCAGAATATTGAAGTGGGTAGCCTTTCCCTTCTCTAGGAGGTCTTCCCAACTCAGGAATCAAACCCAGGTCTCCCTCATTGTAGATGGATTCTTTACCAGCTGAGTAACAAGGGAAGCCCAAGAATACTGGAGTGGGTGCCTATCCCTTCTCCAGAGGATCTTCTTGACCCAGGAATCGAACTGGGGTCTCCTGCATTGCAGGCGGATTCTTCACCAACCAAGCTATCAGGGAAGCCCCTCAAAAGAAAACCTTCAAAAGAAGTCAGGAAAAGAAAAACGGGAGTGAAAAACAGAAAAAATTTTAAATAAGAGAACTAACACAAGCTTACCAGTAATTACATTAAATAAAAGTAATCTACACATATCAGTTAAAAGACAGAAATTATAAGATTTGGATTAAAAAAGACTCAAGTTATAATAAACTGTCTACAAGAATCCCATTTTAAATTAATGACATAGGAAGGTTAAAAGCAAAAGGATGAAAAATGATACAGCATGCAAATAATAACAAAAAGAAAGCTGAAGTGGTTCTATTAATATCAGACAGAGTACACCTTAGAGAAAAGAAAATTACCAGAGATAATTTTAGAGGGGAACTAAATAATGATAAAACGGGCTATTCACCAAAAAAAAAAAAAATTCTAAATGTGTATGTGTCTAACAACATAGCTTCAAACTACGCAAGGTAAAAATGGCTAGAGCTGGAGGGAGAAGTGAACAAATTCATATTATATTTGGAGATGTGAACACTGTTCTCCAAGTGATGTCTAGAATAAGTGGAGGAGAATCAACAAGGACAGAGAAGAGAGGACCACCACCACCAAGGAACCAGATTGAATTCACATTTGCAGTACACTCTATCCGAGAACAGCAGGACACACATTCATTGCAAATATTCAAGAAACATTCACCAGAATAGACTGTATTTTGCATCATGAAATAAACCTTAACAAACTTAAGGAACTGAAATCATCCAAACAATATCTCTGAGCATAACGGACCTAAATTAAAAATTGGTAACAAAAAGTTATCTGGAAAATCCTCCAAATTCTTAGAAAAAATTTTAATTTTAATTTGTAAATAGCGAATTCCCTGGTGATCCAATGGTTAGGACTCTGCTCGCTCACTGCTGAGGGTCCAGGTTCAATCACAAGCCAAAACGGCATGGCCAAAAACAAAAAACAAACAAACAAAGCCTCAAATTGCAAATAGCCATGGGTCAAAGAGGAAGTCTCAATAAAAATTAGAAAATCTTGAAATGAAGGAAAATGAAAATAATATCTCAAAATTTGTGGAATACAGCTAAAGCAGTGTTTGAGGGAAACTGAACTAAATTCAATGCGTATACCTATCATTAAATGCATATATGTGAAAAGAAGAAAGGTGNGAGGAAGTCTCAACAAAAATTAGAAAATCTTGAAATGAAGGAAAATGAAAATAATATCTCAAAATTTGTGGAATACAGCTAAAGCAGTGTTTGGGGGAAACTGAACTAAATTCAATGCGTATACAAATCATTAAATGCATATATGTGAAAAGAAGAAAGGTGTCAAAACAACAATCTAAGAACTAGGGTGAAAAGGAGCAAAAAATAAACACAAAGCAACAAGAGGGAAGGAAACAATAAAGACAGATACAAAAATAAAGAATAATCAAAAATAAATATGGAGATAATAAAGAAGGCCAGAAATCAATGAAACTGAAAATAAGAATAATAGAGAAAATTGATCAAACCAAAAGCTGCTTTTATAATAATGTAGATAAAATTGACAAATCTCTAGCCAAACTAACAACGAATAAAAGGAAGGAAACATAAATTAACAAAATTGAAAATGAAGCAGAGAATATCACTACAGACCCCACAGGCATAAATGAATAATAAGAAAATACTGTAACAACTCTATAACTTACATTCTACAACTAAGTGGAAATAGACCAGTTTCTTAAAAGCCACAAAATATCAAAACTCACCCAAGAAGGGATAGATGACCTTAATATCCTTATATCTAAGAAGTCAAATAAGTAGTTAAAAACATCCTGAACAATATGACTCCAGGCTCATATGGTTTCAAAAAATATTAGCAAGTCACATATATGCATCTATATATAATATATATGTACATAAACAGAGGCACACAACCACATAACTGATTTTCATCAAGTGGGATTTATTTTGGAAGTGCAATGCTCCTTCAACATTCGAAAATCAACATTATCTACCATATAAACATAGTAAAGAGGAAAACCACATGATCATATTAACTAATGCAGAAAAAACAGTTAAGACGCACCCAACACCCATTTGACTTTTTTAAGGCTCTCAGCAAATTAAGATTAGAAGGGAGCTTTCTTAACCTGATAAAAGGCATCTACAAAACACTACAGCTAACATCATACTTAATGGTGAAAGAGTAAATGCTTTCCTGAAGACTGGGAACGAAACAAGAAGGCTCATTTTCATTATTCTTATTCAACATTGTACTGTAAGTCCTAGCCACTGCAAAAAGGCAAGTGAAAGAAAGAAAAGGCATGTAAATTGGAAAGGAAGGAATAAAACTATCACTGTTCACAGACAATAGAATTGTCTATATAGGAAATTGCAAAGCATCTACAAAAAGAAAAGTCTCTAGAACTAATGGGTGAGCTTTGCAAAGTCACAATGTATAAGGTCAATATGTAGATTATTATTAATCATACTTCTGGATACTGTCAATAAACAATCAGAAACTGAAGTTTTAAAAATAGTACTGTATACAAGTCCTCAAAAGGTAAACTATTTAGGTATAAACCTAGCAAAATATATATAGGATGTAAATTCCAAAACACTGAAGACTTGAAAAAATGAAAAGATACGTCATGTTTACTGATTTTAAAACAATGTGGTTAAGATATCATTTATCCCCAAATTAATTGCAGTAGGAATTTTTCTGCAGATGGACACAAGATGATTCTAAAATTTATTTGAGTATGCAAAAGAACCAGTATAGCCAAAACAGTCTTGATAGAGAAAATGTTGGAGAGCTCACACTACCCAGTTTTAACATTTATTATAAAGCTACAGTAACAAAGACATTGTGGTACCAACAAAAGCCCAGACAATATCAATAGAACAGAACAGAGGGTACAGAAAAGGGAGCCAAATAAAGATGGTCAACTGGTTTTCAATGAAGTCATAAAGGCAATTCAATGGAGAAAAGATAGTCTTTTCAACAAATAGAATTGGAACAATCAGATATTCACCTGTAAAAAAAAAAAAATAATAAACCTTAACTTATACCTCACATCTTACACAAAAATTAACTCAAAATAACCACAGAAGAATGCAAAACATATAAAACATTTAAAAGAAACCATAGGAGAAATTTTCACGATCTTTAGTTAAGTAAAGCGTTCATTTATATGATCCCAAAATCATGATCTATTAAAAATTACTGATAAGTTGGACTTCATGAAATTTTAAATGTTTGCTCTGCCAAGAGAATGAAGAAGCAAGAAACATATGGTGAGAAAATATTTGGAAAGACATATATTTTGTAAGGGCTTCCCTGGTGGCTCAGAGGTTAAAGCGTCTGCCTCCAGTGTGGGAGACCCGGGTTCGATCCCTGGAGAAGGAAATGGTAACCCACTCCAGTATTCTTGCCTGGAGAATCCCATGGATGGAGAAGCCTGGTAAGCTACGGTCCATGGGGTTGCAAAGGGTCGGACATGACTGAGCAACTTCACCATAAAGGATTTGTATTCAAAATGTACAAAGAACCCTCAAAATTCAACAATAAGACAAAAAAAAAATAAGCCAAATAATTGAACAGCTACTTTACCAGAAAAGATCTATAATAGTAAATAAAACATACGAAATGATGCTCAACATCATTAGCCCTTATGGAAATGCAAATTAAAATTATATTGAGATACCATTTTACACCCATTAGAATAGCTACAATGAAGGAAGGAAACACCCAACAATACCAACTACTGATTAGGATTCAGAACTGGAACTCTCATACATTGATGGTGGGACAAAATGGTACAGCCATTCTGTTCCTCAACAACTGATAAGCAACAGTGGATCATCAACAAAATATACTACTATTAAACAATAAAAAAGAATGAACTGTTGATACACATCACAATACAGATGCACTTCAGAAGAATTATGCTGACCGAAAAAAGTCAGGATCAAAAGAGTACATACTGTATACTCTCATTTATATGACATCTATGTGACAAAATTATAGAAACGAAGACTAGATGCTCAGTTTTTAGAGGTTACTGGTTGAGGGAAGGTTTGTGGAAACTTGAGGGGATGATGGAACTGTTCTGTATTCTGATTTTTTGTTATCGTTGTTTAGTTGCTCAGTCATGTCTGACTCTCTGTGACCCCATGGACTGCAGCACACCAGGCTCCTCTGTCCTCCACCATCTCCTGGAGTTTACTCAAATTCACATCAGTTGAGTCAGTGATGCTACAATCTCTCCCAGCATCAGAGTCTTTTCCAATGGGTCAGTTCTTCACATCAGGTGGGCAAAGTGTTGGAACTTCAACTTCAGCATCAGTCCTTCCAGTGAATTTTCAGCGTGGATTTCCTTTAAGATTGACTGACTTCAGCAATACGTGAACCATGAACTTCCAGATGTTCAAGCTGGTTTTAGAAAAGGCAGAGGAACTANACATACCCTGGTTGGAAAAGTGATGTCTCTGTTTTTTAATGTGCTATCTATATGTGTCATCGCTTTCTTTCCAAGAAACAGTTCAGTTCAGTTCAGTCACTCAGTCGTGTCTCTTTGCAACCCCATGGACTGCAGCACGCCAGGCTTCCCTGTCTATCACCAGCTCCTGGAGGTTACTCAAACTCATGTCCATTGAGTCAGTGATGTCTTCCAACCATCTCATTCTCTGTCATCCCCGTCTCCTCCTGCCTTCAATCTTTCTCAGCATCAGGATGTTTACCAATGAGTTAGTTGTTCACATCAGGTGGCCAAAGTATTGGAGTTTCAGCTTCAGCATCAGTTCTTCCAATGAATCTTTAGGACTGACTGGTTGGATCTCCTTGCAGTCCAAGGGACTCTCAAGAGTCTTCCCCAACACTGCAGTTCAAAAGTATCAGTTCTTCAGCTCTCAGCTTTCTTTATAGTCCAACTCTCACATCCATACATGACTACTGGAAAAAACATAGCTTTGACTAGATGGACCTTCGTTGGCAGAGTAATATCTCTGCTTTTTACTATGCTGTCTAGGTTGGACATAGCTTTTCTTCCAAGGAGCAAGCGTCTTTTAATTTCATGGCTGCAGTCACCATCTGCAGTGACTTTGGAGCCCCCCAAAATAAAATCTGTCACTGCTTCCACTTTCCCCTCTTCTATTTACCATGAAGTGATGGGACAAGAAGTCATAAGCTTAGTTTTTTTAATGTTGAGTTTCAGTTTAGCATTTTCATTCTCCTCTTTCACCATCAAGATGCTCTAGTTCCTCTTCACTTTCTGTCATTAGAGTGGTATCATCTGCATATCTGAGGTTGTGGATGTTTGTCTTCTCTTGATTCCAGCTTTGATTCATCCAGCCTGGCATCCAGCCTGATTTTGGTTGTGGTTATATAAAAACTACATGTATTATATTACATGTTATAAAAACAGTATATCAAAAAAGTCAATGCCATTGTACCTAAATTTGTTAAAGTCTCAATGACAGAAAACTGTAGAGTAGTATCACAAAGTTCTGAACTATAACCCTATACTTTTATACCCAACTGTTTTAACTTGGGTGAATCAAATGGCAACACACAGACATTTTCAAAAGTGAATCCAAGTAATGCAGAAGCAATAAGATGTTGTTGAAAAAAGATTTATTCATTAAATCCAGCCAACATAGATAACTAAAAATAAAAAGTTCAGGAACCAAAAGGACTAGTGGTGAGCACAGAACTAATTAAATATGTAATTAAAATTGAACAGCTCCAGTAATAATTATGATTGCCAAGATATCAACATTCTAAATCTTAACAATATAAAAATAACAAAAATTTGCAAGTTTGAGAAAAGAAAATGAAAAGAATTTTAAGGGTGCTAAAGCTATCATATTTCATAACAGGGAGTTAATTCCATACTGTCTAGGAAAATAGTAACTAAAAACTAATCTCTTGTGTTTTGTAATTTTTTTCTTAACCTTAAACTGATTTTAAAGTTTTTTATTTTGAAACAATTTTAGAATTACAGAAAAGTTGAAAACAATCATACAGAGGATGTGATATGCTCTCCATTAATGTACATGACCACAGAACAATGATCAAAACCAGGAAGTCAACACTGATACAACACTACTAATGGGACTACAGACTTTATTAAAATATCACCAATTTTCCCACTAATGTGGGAAAGTTTTCAGTTCAGAACCCAATCCAGGATCCCACCTCATATTCAATTGCTCTTATATCTCCCAAATAATTCTCATAATCATTAAGAAACGATAACCCTCAGGTGAAGAAAAATTACTTGAAAATTAGCAATTACTTCCATTTCATTTCAGTCTCTTTTTTCTTTAAATTCAGGTAAAGTTAAATTATATTTTCATCTAAAACACCAAGTAACTCTATGGTAATAACACCAGTGTCATATGAGTTGGATGATTAATATATCAATATACATTAGGAAAAAAATTGATCCAGGTGCTGAGATGTTTCCTAAACATCTCATTGAAAATCTAATTTTTACTAGCCACACAGTACCCAGGGACAATTGTAGGTGATGGGAAAACTTTGAAAAGTTTTCAGCGCAGGAGTTACTGGATTTGTAATATTCACAATATAACTGTGGCTGCTGTATAGAGGATGAATTAGAGGGTTAAGTCTGGAGGAAGCAAGTTGAGAGGCTGTTATAATAAAAATAGGTAAACTATTTAGGAATCCATTTGGCTCTAAGTAACAGAAAATCCAAATAATGGTGGCTTATGCAAAAGAGAGGTTTATTCTTTCCACAAGAAAATCAAGAGACAGCAGTTACTGGTGTTAACTGTTTCACCAAGGATCCGGGTGGTTTTTGCTTCTTGTCTTTTTGTTTTATTACATAGACAAGTCATCTTCACAGTTGTCACTTCATAGTCCAAGTTGGCTGCCACAGCTCCAAACATCACATTTATGTTAAAAAAAAAAAAAAAAAAGAAAAATTCAATATATATATAAGGCTCTACATCTATTTCTTTTAATCCAGGAGATGTTTGCTTTCATCTTCTTTGTCAGAACTGTCACTTTTAAGTGTAAAAGAGGCTCAGACAGTGAGTACTTAATCTGAGATTAAGCACGTTATAGATGCAAACAAAATCATGATGTTTTTAGAATGGAAGATGGAGGGAAGTATATGTTGGGTAAGCAATTAACAATATTCATCAGATAGGTATGAGTTTAATAGCCCCAAATTATGTCAGTGAATGGGGACTGAAAGTGAGCAGATACACTTGAACTACATAGAAGGCTGAAAGGGCAGACCCTGGTGACTGACTGGCTATCAGGTATGAGAAAGAAACAGGAATGAAGGTTTCTGAGTTGGTGGAATAGGAGGATAGGGATGCCGGGACTGCAGGGGAAAATGCTACCTGCTATTTACTTGGGGCTCCCGATATATTGAACACTAAGAAAGTGTTCCTTAATTGATGTAAAAAAAAATTTAATAAGCACAAACAATGGAGTAGGCATATTACCAAATGTTCTATATGCATTATCTCATTTAATCTTTATAACAATCAATGAGTTTAGTATGTTTTAGTCATTGGAATTTCACCAGTGTCCAGAAAAGCACATGACACATAGTAGGTGCTCTAAAAATATTGAACAAAAGAAAAAAGAAAAGCAGGATTATTATTATCTTATAGGTGAAAAATCTGAGGTTCAGAGAAGTTAAATGGCTTGCCTAACCTGAAGTCATACATTTGTAGAATGGCAGAGTCAAGAATTCAGCTTAGCTTTGTGCTTTTCTACCATGGTCTATCATCTTTCTGTTAAATAAAGCTATGAAACTTCCATTTCGTCAGAAAAAAATGGAACCACTGGAAAAACTGGAACCTTTCCAGAGGCCAACTCCTTCCACAGCTTCCCACACACTGTGTGAGCTAGTTTCTCTCTACCTCCCAATCCAGTGTCCTGTCACTCTCCCCATCTTGCTGCCCTCAGGTCACTTTGCTCCATTCAGCAGTTCCCAAGTGGATGGATGACTCTTTCTCAGCCATCAGCTCTCAGAGGCTTCCCCCAATTGCAAGACTAGATCAAGTTCCCCAGATCTCCTAGGGTATCGTAACACCACCTATCCCTTTCTATAGCACTTCTCTGAGCCTATGACTAAAAAGATATTAGCATGATTATCCGTCTAAACTCAAGCTAGAATGTAAGGTCCATGAAGGCCAAGTATCTGACTCTTTCCCTCTATAAATCCCCAATCTTCAACACAGTGTCTGGCACACAGTAGATGCTCAGTACATATTTTATGCTTGAAAGGATAGATAAATGAATGTGATGGATAGGTAATCAAATGAATGGATGAATGTGATGGATGGATGAGTAAACAGACAGATGGATGTTATAGATGAGCAGCCAGATGCTATGGATGGATGGATAGATGGATGGGTGGACGGACGAGAGGCTTTCTCTAGACCACTATTTCTGATGCTTCTCATCTCATATTCCCATGTTTCTTGGCAGGCTGCCTCCTGCTACAGCTTTTGATGACTCCTCCTTCCTTTGCTGGCAAAAACTTCCTGGTTGGATCTTACCTGGGCCCACACTGCTTGGCAAGTAGCCAAGAGACTTCAGATCTGACTTAATCTGATAAGACATTGTGAGCTGGTGTGAAAATATCCTCTCCCTGGGGAGAAGGTGGGCCCAAGGCAATTATGCAACAGAAAGAGCTCTCAAAGTAAATCTGTCTTGCACAAACAGGTTAGAGTTAAATTTGACCTGAGCCATGAATCATGCTGTCAGTCTCTCATTCAACTGCATCACTAAGCCAGCAACCTTTGTGAGCGCTACTATTTATATAGATACAAGTATATGTATCTATACAGAGGTATGTGCGCAACTGAAGCGTTCTGATTAATTGTATCCTTGGTGAGAAAGACTTTTTTCATCACTCTTCCTATTGTGTTTAGACAAAGCTGGTTCAAGGATGTGGAGATGACGGCCCTTGAAGGACTGGGAGTGCCAGGAGTGGGAGGAGAGATCAACGATTCATTCAGCGAATGTTTCCTGACTCTGACTCTGGGAGGAGCACTCGGGAATGAGGGTGGGGTGTTGGAAGGCATGAAAGTTAATACGACGTGCTTTTCGCCCCCATGTTATTCAAAGTCTGGTGGGGCTGCTGACTGACAGGAGGAAGGATGGTAGGTGGTTAAGAATTTAGACTCTGAAATCAAATAGCTGGAGATTCAAATGCCAGCTTCATCATGTACTTGCTGCATGACCTTGGCAAGTTATTTAAAGTTTCTGAGCCCAAGCTCTCACTTCTATGGGTGCATATATGTATATTTAGTCTATGGACTCACAAAGAGTTGGCCATGACTGAGTGACTAACATTTTCACTTTCTTTCATATATATATATATATATATTTTTTTTTTTCCTGTCTTCTGGAGTTTGTGCGAGTCTGGAATACGACAATGACTGTAAAGCCTGGCACAGAGTAAACACTCAAGAATTGTCATCATTGTTAGCATCATAACTAACACTTTTTCAGTTTTCCTTTTGTGCCAGGGACAAGAGGTATTTATGTGTAGTAACTCACTTAATCCTCCCACGGGCCCTAGAAGAGAGATATTATTATTCCCCTCCCCACATTCCCCCCCTTTTTCAGATGAAAAAATGTGTGACATAAAGAGGTAAAGTGATTTGTCCAAGGTCACGCTTCTACTAACTGGTGGAATCAGGACTCAAACTCAGAATACAAACCCAGATCCAGAGGGTTATGGATCCACCCCCAGGATTCCTTTAGCACCCTTCTGGTACCCTTTTCTTAACTGCAGTGATCCCCCTGGCCCAACCTTGAGGACAGTGGGAAACTGCTTCTTTGATCATCAGTTATTGTTGAGTGCCAAGTTTTTTTTATATAGAAGGTATAGTGCTGTACAGTGTTTATGGACTGAATCTATGCTCTTCTCTTATGTAGAAGAAAAGATTCGTAACAATAGTAACCAGATGAACAATCTAACTTGAGTTCATGGGGAGGAGAGGGGTCCTGAAGGGCTGGATGGTAGCTGGGAACTGCCTGATCCTGCAGGCACTCCAGGAGGAGGGGAGGGAGAGAGAGAGGACCATAAACACTGATGGTCAACCTCATCATTTTTCCTAATTTACTTCAGAACCAGAATGTACTCTCCCCTTAGTCTCAGTGTCCACACCTTGGCACTCACCTCCTGACCCTAAGCCTTGGTCTGAAGGGTCCCATATTCTATCCACCTACCCCAAGGAGCTTATCAATGTAGTCTTTTAAACAATTACAGGGCTCTCCAGGCCCCACACAGTCCAATACAAACCAAACCTGTAGGGGTAGGACCCAGGTGTTGGTATTTTTCTTAATCCCACCACCACAACCACCACTACCCGTAACCATCTCCACTCCCCTTGAGTGGTTCACTCTCACTGGCCTTTTCAGCCTCATTTCCTCAAGGAAGCCTGCCTGCTGTTATCCCACAACTCCTAATTGGGTACATCTCCTCTGAACTCCCATAACACATTCTGTGTCTGCTGCTGCTGCTAAGTCACTTCAGTCCTGTCCGACTCTGTGCGACCCCATAGACGGCAGCCCACCAGGCTCTCCTGTCCCTGGGGTTCTCCAGGCAAGAACACTGGAGTGGGTGGCCATTTCCTTCTCCAATGCATGGAAGTGAAGAGTGAAAGTGAAGTCGCTCAGTCGTGTCCGACCCTCAGCGACCCCATGGACTGCAGCCTTCCAGGCTCTTCCGTCCGTGGGATTTTCCAGGCAGGAGTACTGGAATACAAAAGTCTACCCCATTGTAAAAAAAAAAGCAAATGAGTGATTGAACAGTGAGGATGCTTCTGGCTTTCTGCTCTTAAAAATAACAGTGAATACATCCATAAATATGTTCATTATTGTGGTTTAGAATATTTCTCTTAAAGTAGGGCTGCTGGAACACGGGCATAAAGATTCTTGTCTATTTCTGTAGGTATATGTGTCTCACCAACAATACCCAGAGTGTGTCACTCATAGAGTTTAGATGGGATTGACCCAAGCCTAATCCCTTGAGTAAATCTATGGTTTAGCCCAATCAGGATAACCTACCACTCCCTACACCCATGCACTGCCACACACAGTGATGGATATAGGGATCATCACCAGATCTGGTTTTTTTTCCCCTACTATTAGGAAAATGTACTCTTCTGACAGGAGCCAAAAAGCATATAATAACCCTGGTATTGGTGACTCCAATCCTGTGGCCAAAAGGGAAATCTAAGGATTAGCATATTCCCCTGCCTCCTACAAAGAAGCAGAGGAGAAAAACTCAGAAAAAGAAACTGCTGTGCTCACATTGGTGCTGGATTAAGACTCACCTGATACTTACATCTCAGGTTTTGAGTTCTGTGAGTCAATAAATTTCCTTTCTTGTCTAAGACACTTTAAAATGGATTTTTTGTTGTCTGTACTTATTTTCAAATTTACTTTCAAAAGCATCTTAACTCATGTACTACACTGCTGCCAAACTGTTTTTCAAAGAGTTGTCAACATTGGCAACTAGGCTGAAATTGTCTTTATCTTATTAGATAAGACAGCTGCTTCTAAGAATTCAATAATTCAGGATATCAGGGGTCACAAAGACTCTAGGAGTGATTCAATCACACTGCCACCCCCTTCCTCCACCCCAGTCAGCAGTAGAGTATAAGGTCAAGTGAAGTCTGTCACCCCTAACCTGGAGGAACAAGTAGATAAAAGACAAATTTCTATACCCACATGATGCTGTGAATTTTTTTAAATGCCTAAAAATTTTAAGAATAACCTTTCCTGTTTTTTTTTAAACATAAAACAACCCTTGCTCATTACAGAAAAATCAGAAAATACTATATTTCAACTATCTACTGCTTTGTAAGGAACCATTCCAAAATTGAGCAGCTTAAAATAATTTTTTTAAGCTACCACATTTTGTGGGTCAAGAATCTGGAAAAGGCACAGTGGGGATGGCATGTATTTACGCTACCACGTATTTATTCAACTGGAAAGACCAGATGTTGGGACTGACTTGATTGCTTGGGCAGAAGTATGCATGTGTGCATGCTAAGTCGCTTCAGTCACGTCTGACTGTTTGAGACCCCACGGACTGTAGCCCACCAGGCTCCTTGGTCTATGGGATTCTCCAGGCAAGAATACTGGAGTGGGTTGCCATGCCCTCCTCCAGGGGATATTCCTGACCCTGGATTGAACCTGCACCTCTTATGTCTCTTGCATTGCAGGCAGGTTCTTTATCACTAGCACCACCTGGCAAGCCCTAGGCAGAAGTGTATCTAGAGGTAACTAGACTTACATGTCTGCCTTTGATGCAGCTGTGAGCTGGGACCTCAGCTGGGGCTGGAATACATACATATGGACTGTCTGTGTGGCCTGAGCTTCTTTGTAGCATGGCTGCCTCAGAATTCTTACATGGAAGCTCAAGGCTTATGTCCTAAAACAACTAGACCAAAACTTTATGGCCTTTTCTGATTCAGCTTTGGAAGTCACATAGCATCACTCCTACCACATTTCAATGGACATTCAGTCACTAGGGTCACTCCAGATTCAGTGGGAGGGGCCACAGACCCCATCTTTTGCCAGCAAGGGAATCAAAGAATTTACAGACATATTTAAAACTACCATAATATTCATGTAAAAAGACCATAGCAACTCAAGGGAAAATCACAATCAATATCTTGGTGGCTACCTTTACGGATACTTTTCTGCTATTGATTTAATAACACTGGTTTAGTTTTAAGTCAATACTCTTTGCCTTAAAGATGGGAGAAATCCAATTTAAACCTAATGTAAGCAATAAAGAATTGATGCTTTTGAACTATGGTACTGGAAAAGACTCTTGAGAGTCCCTTGGACTGCAAGAAGATCAAACCAGTCAATCCAAAAGGAAATCAACCCTAAGAATTCATTGGAAGGACTGATCCTGAAGTTGAAGCTCCAATAATTTGGCCATCTGAGGCGAAGACCTTACTCACTGGAAAAGACCCTGATCCTGGGAAAGACTGAAGGCAGGATGAGAAGGGGTGACAGAGGATGAGATGATTGGATGGCATCACTGACTCAATGGTCATGAGTTTGAGCAAGCTCTGCGAGATGGTGAAGGACAGGGAAGCCTAATGTGCTGCAGTCCATGGGGTTGTAAAGAGCTGGACATGACTGAGCAACTGAACAACAACAAAGCAACAAAAGAAATGTATTGGCTCCTAGAGGTGAAAATCCCACAGAGCTGACTTCAAGAGATGGTGGATCCTGAGGCTTGATGAGTGTCATCAGGACCTATCTTACTGCACCTCCTTGTTCTTCTTTCTCTTAGTTGGTTTCATCTCAGGCAAACTCACCCACATGGTGCCAGAAGGGACACTATAGCTCTTGGCATGCACAGTCCTTAGTCTTCATGCTTGTAGAAAGAGAGTTGCTTCTCTCCTGAGAGATTTATCATCATTCTAGGGATGACCTTCATTTGGCCCAGCTTGAGGTATGAGCCCAGGGCATCCTTTAATGAGTAGCCTGCCCAAGAGCATCCTGAGATGAAAAGCTCATATCCACCACGGGCAGCTTTGTTCTCTGCTTTTTTCCTGATTAACTTTATATTCATGCCTATGAATATGCTTCCAATAACATCATTGAGAATAACTGCTTTGTAGCCCTATGAGGGGGATGCACCATTATTTAATTTAGTTCCCTGTTGTTGAGCATTCTGATAGTTCCAATTTTTCACTGCAACCATCAGTACAGTATGCCTTTTAACTAAATCTGTGCAAACATCCACTAAATATTATTTCTAGATGTAGAATTGCTAAGTCAAAAGACATGCATGTTGTTAATGCTCTTGATGCTTTTTCATCAAATCATCTTCACAAAATGTAACAACTTATACTCCTACCTACGTGATTTAAGATCGCTGATTTCCCCCACCAATACTGGGTACTAACACTTCAGCAACAAAATCTTTGCCAGACAAAATGATATTTTGTGGTTTTAATTTGCATTTCTTTCATTGCTAGTGAGGCTCAGTGAATTTCAATTCCTCCTATACAAATTGCATTTCCTGGTAGAAAAGCAAAATGCCCGTCAGAGTGGCCGGTCTCAGAGCCCTCAACCCCTGAGAGGCAGTGGGGAGTAACAAGACCGCTAATTGTAATGATAATTGAAATAACCATAACAACTGTCAGAGACAATTTACTAGGATAAAGCTTTGCGCCCAACACTTTCCAGTCACCATCATGGTTAGCCTCCATGTTGACTGTTGATTACCACATCCATTAGGGTCTTGAAGATCCAGAGCTTCGCTCAGAGACCCCAATTTCATGGTTATCAAATCTCCCTCAAAACTTCTGCAAAGGGATTTTCTTTAGTGTGCTCTCTGCAGAAAAGTCTAGGTTTTATCTTCTGTCTACTCTGCGTTTTTACTTATTTGTCCAAGATCTCTACTCACACAGAGCACTTTTGAAGTTTTGTCAACATGAATAAAGACAGGAGCCACAGGAAGCAGTCAAGAGGCTATTGCACGCTGTCTGGGCAACCTCATTGGTTCTTATTTTCTCTGTCCCTCTGAGGAGCAGAATACATTCCTCTCTCTGTCTGTATAGCAGCATGGAAGTGCCTTAGTGGTTCAAATATGTGATGAGGGTGAGCATGTGTCCCTCATCCTCTATAGACTGATCGAAGTATTTATTTCTATAAAAATAACAGGGAGAAACGGAAAATAAAATTTTCTCCCAGGCTTTTAACATCTATAAGGTAGAGAGCTGGTGCTGCTTTATTTTATGGGTGAAAAAAAAAACTGAGGGTAGAAGAACTGCAATAATTCGTTTGCAGTCCTACCCTTTCACCATCTCAGAAACTCTAAAAGAGGCTGCCCTGCAACAGGAACTACCTACTGACCCTGAACTTGCAGCACATCTTCCTGCCCCCATGCCTTCCCTCCTGCTGTTTTCTGTGCTTCTCACTGACTGTATGTACAACATTCTCTCATCCCCTCAGTATCTGCTGCACAAATAGACCCTATCACATCCTCCAACCTGCAGTGCACAGCCTGTAAGGGTTGGAGAGCTCCAGCACAGACACACACCCACGTCAGCTTGAAAGGTAGGAAAACGTGACCTTGAGACCTGTTTCTCCAGCCCTCCCAGAGCTCAGCCTTGAGAACAAGGAGGCTTGAGGCTTTGAGTGGGGCACAGCTCCCTGGGGCCAAGGAGCAGTCTGTACCAAAGCTGACGACTGACTCATCCACCCAGATCTCTCCCATTTTCTCAAGGCAGGCAGTTTCTGATGCCGAGCTGAAAATTCTCCGCTACCTCATTGTGTGCCTGTTCTTGAGGGCGGGGGCTTTGGGTAGATTTCTGAAAAGCAATTATGCTTATTACTGGTTAGGATTTCAGAAACCTTCTCTGTTTGCTGAATGCATTAATTTGCAGCCCTTTCCTTCACTCATGCTTCCTGACAGCTCCATTTTGCAGGTGGGAAAAGATGCAGATGGAGAGTGGTAGAGAAAGGCTGTAACAAGAAACCAAAAATGAGAGAGAAATTCAAAGATGGAAAGAGAGTAGGCTAATGACATTATCAGTGACTGGAGAGTTCCCAGGACTTCACCTTGGGCATTTTAGATATGTAACTCAATAAATCCTCCTCTTTACTTAAACCAGCTTGAGTTGAATTTCTCTCACTTGAAATTACAAGTCTTCTGATTATTATGCCCCTTGTATGTGGTATCTTTAAAAAGAAGAAAAAAGGCTTCCCAGATGGCTCAGCGGTAAAGAATTTGCCTGCGAAGATCCCCTAGAGAAGGAAATGGCAACCCACTGCAGTATTCTTGTCCATGGGACATCCCATGGACAGAGGAGCCTGGCAGGCTACAATCCATGGGGTCGCAAAGAATCAGACATGACTGAGCAACTAAACAACAACATATATATATATATGTATATACACTAGATGTTATATATATAACATTTTAGTTCTTGTTTTACAAATTGCTCATTTAAAAGACTGAACTCATACAGAACTATTTAAGGTATAGAGTTGGGGTTAAGCAACTCTATGGTTATATGCAGATAACCAGTGAAGCACATGGGCTTTCTCTGACCCTCCTAAATTCCCACTACAATTAAAGAGGTGAAAGATGTGGCCCATAGGGTGGGGAGAATGAGGATGAAGAGCACAGCAATAAAACTTAGACACTATGTAGCAATGGGCAAATAGTGACTAACTCAGCCAGTCTAAGAAAGTTGAACCCTGTACAAGGCCACAGAGAAGCAGAAAACCCATCAGGTTTATGCTCTGGATCCCCCCAAAGACTTAGGAATTGGAGATGTCATGTGCCTTTTAAAATAGGGAACAGATAGGGAAGGAAATGGCAAGTTTGTTCAAAGTCCATAAAAGAAGGGATTAGGCCTACGGGTGAGGACCCCCTCGGTCAAGCAGATTAGACGATGTCTTTCTGGCTTGAAGCAAGAGACTCTGGCCTTGGGATTTCCATCTGGAAGTCAGGGAGAGGCTGAGTTAAGAGAGAGGTATAATCTGAAGGCAGAGGCCTCATTATCCTCTCTTCTCTGAGAATCAGGCTTTTACTCCACCAAGCAGGTAACTAGAAGGTTTCTAATATGGGAAAAATGAGCAATCCAAGAGAAAAGGCCTCCAAGTACTCAGAGCTGAGGCTTCCCCCAAATAAACAGCCCAGCCAATCAGGATTTTCCCAATCATCACCTTTCTCCTATGCATTTATTTACATATATATTACTTACAAAGTGGGGAAGGCTGTAATTATCCACATTGTTCTGTCACTTGTTTTCTTAATCTAATTATATACTTTGAACACAGCCTATATATGTACACATAAGCATTTATGTGCAATAGACTTATATGTATGAAGAACAGGATAGTCAGGCAGTCTCCAAATGTCACTGGACAGGTTCCTTATTTACAAAGTTGGGAGGGGGGATCTTTTCCAATAAGAAATCTGATGAACACTGCTTTAACCAAAGGGTCAACTTTGGCATCACTGATACCTCGTGTCTTTTTATGTGTTGCACTACCAAGGACATAATATTACTTCCAAGTCTTTCCTACTGAAAACACACATCCTGAACCTAACTCAGAGGAAACAGATAAATCCAGAATGTGAGAAAGCCTCCTAGACACTTCAAAAAAGTCAATATTATGGGAGTGGTGGGGGGGGGTTGGAAATCTCTTTAGCTGCTGCCTTCTAGATTGAAGGCAACTAAAGAGATTTAACAACTAAATCTAGGGGAATTTTAGACGGGGATAAACTAGCTAAAAAGGAACTCTGAGGGACAACTGGAGAAATTTGAATATGGAATGTAAAGTTGAATATAGAATGTATTAATGTTGAATTTTCTGAGTGTAGCAGAAACACGGCAAAACATTAGCAACTGGTGAAACTAGGTAAAAGATGAATGAGCATTCAGTATACTTTTCTTTCAAGTCTTTAGTACGCTTGAAAATTTTCAAAATAAAAAGCTGGTAGCTAAGGGAGTTGACTCTTGAGTCTGATCTACACGATCCATTTGGGAAGGTGACTCAACTCTTCCAAGAGCTTCTCTGTCACAGGGTGATAATAATAAAACCTACCTCATGAGCCTGTTGAGTTAAATGAGATGATGCCTGCAAAGTGTTTTGCAGAGTTTCTGACATAGTAAATGTTAACTGTCATTATCATCTGCCTCCTTCTTTTTAATGGATACATAACTCCATTGTCTTGAGTTTCTCTTGATTTAGCAGGAAAGTCATCACCCAGCTAAAGAGTGCCGCTTTCTTGGCAGCACAAGATAAGGGGATCACAGTTTGTGCTGTGGGGTGGAGCAGAAGGAGGTCTCACTCCAACGGTTGAATCTGGGTGCCTGACTGGTGGACACCTGTGGTTTAGGGCCCCTTCCTCCACCTGCTTTGATTAACAAAAACCCGTTTATAGCTGGGAATCAACTCAATGTGATTTGAGTTGGGTTAACCCTGCTTCCTCTACAGCTACCAGGGTAGCCACCCACCCAGGTTCACATAAAGCTCCTTCCTCCAAGCCACAGTGCTTACTTTAAGGATAAGAAACATCTTACCCAGGGTTCTTCCTGGGAAACCTTTGCCACCATGATCTGGAAAACACCTACAGTGATCCAGAAATACAGAAGTAGATATATCCCAGCCCTGGCCCCAGGAGCCCCTTGAGTCTAGACGTGGAGACTGATGAGCTGCAGATCCAGCTCTCCAGAATCCCAAATCCCCAAGAGATCAATGGCTTTCACTTCTCTGTCATTTCTTCAAATGAGGCACCTGAATTTTGAGCTTCTTGGAAACGGACTTTATCACCAAGGCAGAGATTTAAGGTTCCCTCCAGAAGACCTTGAAGGTAATTTCCTCCCAATTACCATGAGTTTCTCATCAACACAATTCCCTTGGGAGGCATTACTGAAGGGGAGATGGTACCAGGTGATAATGTCAGAGAACCTGCACTATTAAATAACTTCTGAAAATTCCCAAGGTTTAATGGCAATGCTTTTCCTTTGAACTCCTTACTTCTTCTTTTTTTAATGCACTCTTCATTTTATTGTGTTCAGGTCATCCTTTGACGCAAATGAAACAAATATAGTCATATCTGTTCCCCTGAAAGCAGAGAAGATAGTGCAGTGTCCCAGAGGGAAGCGTGGGCTCTGACGTCAGACTGCCTGCAGTCACTCNGTTGGAAATCTCTTTAGCTGCTGCCTTCTAGATTGAAGGCAACTAAAGAGATTTAACAACTAAATCTAGGGGAATTTTAGACGGGGATAAACTAGCTAAAAAGGAACTCTGAGGGACAACTGGAGAAATTTGAATATGGAATGTAAAGTTGAATATAGAATGTATTAATGTTGAATTTTCTGAGTGTAGCAGAAACACGGCAAAACATTAGCAACTGGTGAAACTAGGTAAAAGATGAATGGGCATTCAGTATACTTTTCTTTCAAGTCTTTAGTACGCTTGAAAGTTTTCAAAATAAAAAGCTGGTAGATAAGGGAGTTGACTCTTGAGTCTGATCTACACGATCCATTTGGGAAGGTGACTCAACTCTTCCAAGAGCTTCTCTGTCACAGGGTGATAATAATAAAACCTACCTCATGAGCCTGTTGAGTTAAATGAGATGATGCCTGCAAAGTGTTTTGCAGAGTTTCTGACATAGTAAATGTTAACTGTCATTATCATCTGCCTCCTTCTTTTTAATGGATACATAACTCCATTGTCTTGAGTTTCTCTTGATTTAGCAGGAAAGTCATCACCCAGCTAAAGAGTGCCGCTTTCTTGGCAGCACAAGATAAGGGGGTCACAGTTTGTGCTGTGGGGTGGAGCAGAAGGAGGTCTCACTCCAACGGTTGAATCTGGGTGCCTGACTGGTGGACACCTGTGGTTTAGGGCCCCTTCCTCCACCTGCTTTGATTAACAAAAACCCGTTTATAGCTGGGAATCAACTCAATGTGATTTGAGTTGGGTTAACCCTGCTTCCTCTACAGCTACCAGGGTAGCCACCCACCCAGGTTCACATAAAGCTCCTTCCTCCAAGCCACAGTGCTTACTTTAAGGATAAGAAACATCTTACCCAGGGTTCTTCCTGGGAAACCTTTGCCACCATGATCTGGAAAACACCTACAGTGATCCAGAAATACAGAAGTAGATATATCCCAGCCCTGGCCCCAGGAGCCCCTTGAGTCTAGACGTGGAGACTGATGAGCTGCAGATCCAGCTCTCCAGAATCCCAAATCCCCAAGAGATCAATGGCTTTCACTTCTCTGTCATTTCTTCAAATGAGGCACCTGAATTTTGAGCTTCTTGGAAACGGGCTTTATCACCAAGGCAGAGATTTAAGGTTCCCTCCAGAAGACCTTGAAGGTAATTTCCTCCCAATTACCATGAGTTTCTCATCAACACCATTCCCTTGGGAGGCATTACTGAAGGGGAGATGGTACCAGGTGATAATGTCAGAGAACCTGCACTATTAAATAACTTCTGAAAATTCCCAAGGTTTAATGGCAATGCTTTTCCTTTGAACTCCTTACTTCTTCTTTTTTTAATGCACTCTTCATTTTATTGTGTTCAGGTCATCCTTTGACGCAAATGAAACAAATATAGTCATATCTGTTCCCCTGAAAGCAGAGAAGATAGTGCAGTGTCCCAGAGGGAAGCGTGGGCTCTGACGTCAGACTGCCTGCAGTCACTCTTGGTGCTGACAGGTAGCAGCTTTGTAATCTTGGGCCAGGGCCTGTTTCTTTGAGCCTCAGTTCCCTGATCTATCAAATCAAGTGAAAACTACTTTCTTCATAGTGTTGTCATAAGCTCAAATGAAATAATGAATGGAATAGCAAAACCTGGCACACAGCAAGGGCTCAATAAACAATAGCTATTACTATTATTGTTATTACAGACAGTCCTGGGGTGACAGATGTAGACAAGCAACCAGGGAGATCTACATGTGGTGTTAGACATGGAGATAGACACAAAGAGGCAAGAAAACTGTCCTGCTCTTCAGGATCTCACCTTGAGATTAGGGGAAGGGCAAATGCAAATTAGGGCAAAATGCAGCAGGAAACAAAACAATAATGCAAGCAATTAAAAAGGAGTCCCCTATAAAAGATGTTTCGAGGTACCACTGATGCTCATGCAAATAGTAGGCATTGGAGTGAGCTCCACAGAGGAAGAATGGAAACTAATTCATCTCTAACTGGGAATCAGCCTAGAATCAAGCTCATGCTGATGCTCAGGTGAACACAAAGACCTCTGTTACAGACATCGTGTTTTGAGATGTGTCCTGCTGAACTCTCGCAGGAAAGTAATGTTAGAGATCATGGAATTGGCCTGGCTAGAATTCAGATCTACCTGATGCCAAAGCTCCTACTCTTTCTATGACATCCCATTGTCTTCAGTGATTTCTCTCTACAAACTCACAGGTTCTGAAGCATAATAGCTGCCCATCCTATATGGGTGGAGAGGATGGAAGGACGGATAGGTGGTGTGTGGTGGGTATATTGTGAAGAGATGGATGGAACATGAATAGGATGTAGAGGAGAGATGGAGGGGTGGTAGATAGATGAACGGATGGATGGTGGCTAGATAGACGTAGAGTAGATGGATGGGTGGATGGGGGCTGGGAGAATGGTAGGTGGATGAATAGTAGGGTAGCTGAAAGATAAATTGATGGTAAGGAGATGGATGGGTGGAAGATAAGTGGACAGAGGCACAGACTTGCTTTGTACTTAAAAGCTCATGACAGTAGCCCAGGGTGAAGTGCAACAAAGTGCAGCCAGGTACTTAACAGCTCTGCTGCTCCTCGTTAAAACATCATCTGCTTAATGGTAGTTGATAAATACTATCGTTCAGTACTTGCTATGTCCCAAAGCCAGTGTTAAGCGCTTTACAAAGATCACTTCACAAGCATCCTGATGTCATTAATATTATTCGAAAAGGAACTAGAGCTCACAGAGCCGCTCCAAGATACACAGCAAGTGGCTGGCAGAATCAGGACTCCGACTCAGGCTGCTGAAAACTCCAAGCTCCTGTTCTTACCCTGTGTGGTCAGTTTCTGTGATAGACTTTTTTCTTCATAGAGGAAACTCATAACACCTCTAGGAGTCAGGAAGTATCTACCAGGGAAGGAGACTTGAGCTGAGTCTTAAAAGCCAGGAGAATAAAGGGCTTTCAAGACAGAACAGAGAGCCTAGTGCGGAGGAGGTGTATCAGTTCCTTCCTACCGGTGAGAAGGAAGCAGGAAAAAAGACAAGACAGAAAAGGGAGGCTAGGACCAAGTCATGGAGGGCATTTGAATGCCATAGACAGAATGATTAATGGTGATATTAGTAGCAATGAAGGCTATGAGTCAAGCTCTTTGCTAGCTGCTTTTACTTGTATCCTCTCATCTTAACCTCTCAAATATGTGCGACTAATTGCTACTTTTACCCTAATTTGCTGCTGAGAAAGCTGAGCATGTGATTTAATAACTTACTAAAGGTTATATAGCTAAAATGGCAAAGTCAAGACTTGAACCCAGGTCTCTCTAACTATAGAGTTCATGCTTTTAACCATCGTGCTATACTGCCCTGTGTGAACTTGAACTTTATCCATTCCATAAGAATATGATTTTCATCCCCTTTCAATGGGAAGCCATGAAAGCTTTTAAACAGGAAACAACCTGAATAATGTGTACATTAGAAATATCCCCTCTGATGACTATGCAGGTTGGACAGAGTAAGACAAAACTGGTCTCTTCTGCAAGTCCACCCTTTCTGCAAGCCTGCCTTTGCCTAGACCTGCATTTTACCTCCCAGGTCCCTGAGTCTGTTTACTGACTGGATGGAAAGCCAAGACAACTAACTTGCTGTGTGACCTTAGATAGCACCTGACCTCACTGGGCCTCAGATTTCTCATAGGATAGGAAGGGGCTGGCTCATAGATTCTTAGGGCTCTCTCCAGCTCTGACATTGCACTTTCCTCTGTTCTCTGAGGTTGTGTGACTAAATGTGCCACATTTTGCCACTCATAACAACCTCAGGAAAGCTGACATCTGCATTTTTTTCTGCACTATCTTGGAGTTCCAAAGCATAGAAGAGTTATTTTTGGTCACTGTTAAATATAAAGCTTTGTTCTCCTGGCCCTCTGGTGTCATTGCCAGCTTGTCTCTACACAATCTTCTTCAAGACACCTTGGCCTTCCAGACCCACTAGCTCCAAGGAAGAAGCTATTTATAAACTTCTGACAGGGTGTAATTGCTAACTGCATCTAGCTGAGGAGTTGTCAACAAGTAGCATGAGACCAGAGAAGGCGATGGCATCCCACTCCAGAGCTCTTGCCTGGAAAATCCCATGGACGGAAAAGCCTGGTAGGCTATAGTCCATGGGGTCGCACAGAGTCGGACACGACTGAGGTGACTTAGCAGCAGCAGCAGCAGCATGAGACCAGAGATTGGCTACTCAAATGCCCGCAGATGTGTCAAAATTCACACTCCATTTAAATGCAGTCTAGGAACTAAGCCGGAGAAGCCATGGGGGATCCACTCCAGTACTCTTGCCTGGAAACTCCCATGGATGGAGGAGCCTGGTAGGCTGCACTCCATGGGATTGCTAAGGGTCAGACATGACTGAGTGACTTCACTTTCACTTTTCACTTTCATGCATTGGAGAAGGAAATGGCAACCCACTCCAGTGTTCTTGCCTGGAGAATCCCAGGGACGGGGGAGCCTAGTGGGCTGCCGTCTATGGGGTCACATAGAGTTGGACACGACTGAAGCGACTTAGCAGCAGCAGCAGCAGGAACTAAGCAGGGTGGGGAGATAGTTGTAAACCAAATAATGAATATGGCCTCTGGCTTGTGCCCTGAAGAGTACTTACTTGAGTAGGACTAACCCCTCAGTTTTAGTGGAAAGACAAGTACTAATAAGCGTGGGACTAGAGTGTGGGCCTCATGGATGTGGACTTTGGAGTCAGACTGCCTGTATCCCAAGCTTGCTTCCAGTTCTTACAGGTGATACAACTTTGAGCAAGTTAGCTAAGATAGCTGTGCCTCAGTTTCCCCATATGGATGTGGTGTGTTTGAGTGAGTCATTGTGTGTGAGGTCATAAGAGCAGTACATAGGAGTACATAGTACTTAGTACATAGTACATAGTACGTAGTACATAGTATTATACATAGTACAGTACAACAGTACAAGTACATAGTAATTAAAATTCAACATTCAAAAGCCTAAGATCATGGCATCCGGTCCCATCACCTCATGGCAAATACATAAGGAAACAATGGAAGCAGTGATAGATTTTATTCTCTTGGGCTCCAAAATCACTACAGATGGTGCAGCTATGAAATTAGAAGACACTCGCTCCTTGGAAGAAAAGCTATGACAAACCTAGACAGCATATTAAAAAGCAGAGACGTTGCTGACAAAGGTCCATATAATTAAAGCTATGGATTTTCCAGTAGTCATGTATAAATGTGAGAGTTGGACCATAAAAAAGGCTGAGCACTGAAAAATTGATGCTTTTGAACTGTGGTGTTAGAGAAGACTCTTGAGAGTCCCTTGGACTGCAAGCAGATCAAACCAGTCAATCCTAAAGGAAATCAACCCTAAATATTCTCAGAAGCACTGATGCTGAAGCTGAAGCTCCAATACTTTGACCACTTGATGCAAAGAGCTGACTCATTGGAAAAGACCCTGATGCTGGGAAAGACTGAAGGCAAGAGGAGGATAAGATGGTTGCATGGCATCACCGACTCGAAGGACATGAGTTTGAGCAAGCTCTGGGAGATGATGAAAGAGGGGGAAGTCTGGTGTGCTGCAGTCCATGCGGTTGCAAAGAGTCAGACACAACTGAGCAACTGAACAACATAGTAATTGCTACATAAAATGTTGGATTATTGTTATTACTGGGGTTCCAGGGGCCATGAGAGTCCCCACTAGCCTAAAGAAATAAGTACACCATAAGACCGTGATTCTCAAAGTGTGCTCCCATCCCAGCTTTACTAGGCAACTTGTTAGAAATGCAAATTCCCAGGCTCTAACCAGACCCACTAGTTAGATGCTCTGGGGGTGGGGGCCACAGATTTGGGCTCTAACAGACCCTCTGAGTGACACTGGTACATGATAAAATCTGAGAGCTGTAAGCATGTCTCCTAAAACAGCCCTCATGGTGACGCCTCTAAGACAGATAAAGATAGTAGCAGTGGCGATGACTCAGGCGGGTCTTTCTCTTCGCCGGAGCCGTTGTAAAGTGTAAAATGGATGAAATGGGTGAAAATACAGGGTTGTTGTGCAGAGCCACTGAAGTTAGAGAAATGACAAGCCTGTTGGCCCATTCTACCTGCTTTGTCTTCCTGGAAGTCCTTAGGAAAATGTCCCTGGGGATGTAAGGCAGTCCCGTGCTAGTTTAACAGTTTAGTTCACCGGCTTTGGAAACATGCATATCTTTATAGTAAAGGGAACTCCAACAGAGAGGAAAGGCTCTGAGTGACTCCTGCAGGTGGCTTCCTCCTCTCTCGGCTCCAGTTCCTCCCAGCAATTCATAATCCTGGGAGCAGAGGACCTCCAAACCAGATGACTGATGGGAGAGGAGGGCTTTCATATGACCAGAACTTAAATCTTGGCTCCAGGTGAGTGACTTGGGAGCTTTACCACATCTCTCTGAGCTTTTCTGTAAAGCGATTATCATCATCTTCCCCATTCAAGGTTGTGGAGACAACAAACTGAGATCTCTTGCCCAAGAGACTCTTATTAAGAACCTACTATGTATAGGCTCTGTTCTAGCCCTTCATATACAATGATGATGGTGATCATGACCTGCCCTCATGGAGCTAATGTTTTAAAGAAGAAGATGAATATTCCATGTCTAGTTACAAAGTTAATTATCTTATTATAATTGTGATGAATACATGATGACATAAAGGGACTTAGTCCGATATATCGGAGAAGGCAATGGCACCCACTCCAGTACTCTTGCCTGGAGAGTCCCATGGACGGGGGAGCCTGGTGGGCTGCAGTCTGTGGAGTCACGAAGAGTCGGACACGACTGAGATTTCACTTTCACTTTTCACTTTCATGCATTGGAGAAAGAAATGGAAACCCACTCCAGTACTCTTGCCTGGAAAATCCCAGAGCCGGGTAGGCTGCCATCCATGGGGTCACACAGAGTAGGACATGGCTGAAGCCACTTAGCAGCAGCAGCAGCAATCTGATATATGGGGTTAAGGGCAGATGAGGAAGTAATGTTTGGTCTGAGAGCAAGCCTGACCTTAGTTAGCAAAAATATTCTACAGCAAAAGTACAGAATATTTAAGGCCTCTTTGAGAATTTTGAGTGATAAGAAGCAATAAAAAATTTCAGCAGGAGTGTGAAGTGATCAAATCAGAATTTTTGAAAGAATCCTCTTAATAAAAAAAAAAAAAAACTACAACAGACCATTCCAAGAGCTGGTAAGGATGTGGAGCAACTGAACTCTCATACAACTCTGTGCAAATGATCACAACTATTAATACTTTGAAAATCATTACACTGTACACTTGAAATTAATATAATAGTGTATGTCAATTATACTTCAATATAAATAAATAAAAAATAAGAAAAGCAGTTTGACAGTTTTATATGAAGATAAAAATACTCTTACTATGTAGCCCAGAAATNTACAACTCTGTGCAAATGATCACAACTATTAATACTTTGAAAATCATTACACTGTACACTTGAAATTAATATAATAGTGTATGTCAATTATACTTCAATATAAATAAATAAAAAATAAGAAAAGCAGTTTGACAGTTTTATATGAAGATAAAAATACTCTTACTATGTAGCCCAGAAATCCCTCTAGGTATTTACCAGATGAAATTAAACACATGTTCACACACACCAAAAAAATAATAGAGATGAATGTTTGCACTGGTTTTATATGTATATATAATCACCAAACACTGGATGCAATCCAGATGCCCATTTACTGATCAAGGGATTAACTAACCACAGACAGCCTTTCAATGGCATGCTCCTCAGCAGCAAAAATACACACAACAACATGGATGAATCTCATAAGAATTATACTGAATGGAACAGACTCAGAAGAATACCTACCATATTATCCTATTTACAGGATACATCAGAAAAGCCATAACTACATGGAAAGAAAAAGGATCAGTGGCTGCCAGGGAGTAAGGGAAGAGGGTGGAATTGACTGAAAAGGATCATGGAGGAACATACTGGCTTAACAGAACTGCTTTATATCTTGACTATAGTGGCAGTTACCTGACTGTGTGTGTTTGTCAAAATTCACAGAACTGCACACTATTATTAGTGTTCAGTGAATTTTATTTTCTATGGATGTGTGTGTGCTCAGTCACTCAGTCGTGTCTGACCCTGCAACCCCATGGACGGTAGGCTGCCAGGCTCCTCTATCCACGGAATTTTCCAGGCAAGAATACTGGAGTGGGTTGCCATTTCCTTCTCCAGGGGATCTTCCCAACNTGAGGATGAAGTGGACACATCTGTCTTAAAGGGAAGTAGGGAATGTCCCCATTATTAGAATGTCTTGGTCCACAGAGGGCTTTGATAATGTTTAATTGATCATAGAGTCCTAGGAATGAAATAGATGGGTATCCTACTAGAAAACTATTTGATTTCTGTAACTGGAAAAATTCTAGATCCAGTAGCCAAAAATCTGACGGTCTCCACCACAAAGAATCATGGCTTTCACTCGGTTTTGAAACCTACATCAATTTACACACCAACAGTGCTTTAATTGTAAGGGAAGCATAGTATTGTTGAAGAATTGTTCTGTGCCATTCTCTCAAGTGCACAAGGTAAACCTTCCTCTAAGCATTCCCCTGCAAAAGGACCTGCAGCCATTTGCTAGAGTGACTATGTTGGGAGGAAAAAGAAATTTTCAGAGATTACATGAGCTCTGAACTGACGCTAACTCCTGAGGTTCCAAAATGTTCCTGCGGCCTCAAATGGGGGCTGTACTGTCAAGTGATAGCCATTCAGCTCAAGTCAGACTCGTGGGAGACCCAGCTTGTTCACATCTCCACCCTGAGTTATGTTCTCAGTTTCTAAATTTATCATTTAAGTTGACACACTTGGAAACTCACAGAACCCTCATATTGGCTCTCTGAGTAATGGGGTGAGGATCACTACGAAAGGGAAGACTACAAAGAAGTTCTTGCAACTTTCCCTTTTATTACTGTGGTGAACCTGAAGCAGAATCACATCACTGAGGAAACTGCAGAGATGAATGCCTTCGAAAAAGTAGGAACACTGTTATTTTGTCTTCCATTTAGCCCTCCAGGTTCTCCTATGCAGAAGTCATATGGATCTGGAAAAAAACAAGTATGAACTATTATAAACCTAATCAGGTGGTGATTCCCATTGAAGTTGCTGTTTCAGATGTAGTATCTTTACTGGAACAAACCAACATGGCCTTGGCACTCAATAAGCAGCTACTGAATTGCCTGATGCCTCCGTACCCCCCATACCAAAGCACAAGGACAATCAGAAGCAGCTTGCTTTTACCTAGTAGGGAGAACAGTCTGCCTTCTCAGTCAAGCTTCAAAAATACATCCATTCTCCTGTTCTCTGCCATGATCACATAACCAACTATAGAGATCTTTATTTGTCTTGACATTCCATGAAACATTACACTGGGCTACCTCATTTTGCTCACTGGATCTCATGAGCAGAAAGTAACAGGTACTTTAGATGCCTTCAGTTCAGTTCAGTTCAGTCGCTCAGTTGTGTCCGACTCTTTGCGACCCCATGAATCGCAGCATGCCAGGCCTCCCTGTCCATTACCAACTCCCGGAGTTCACTCAGACTCACACCCATCAAGTCAGTGATGCCATCCAGTCATCTCATCCTCTGTTGTCCCCTTCTCCTCCTGCCCTCAATCCCTCCCAGCATCAGAGTCTTTTTCAATGAGTCAACTCTTTGCATGAGGTGGCCAAAGTACTGGAGTTTCAGCTTTAGCATCATTCCTTCCAAAGAAATCCCAGGGCTGATCTCCTTCAGAATGGACTGGTTGGATCTCCTTGTAGTCCAAGGGACTCTCAAGAGTCTTCTCCAACACCACAGTTCAAAAGCATCAATTCTTCGGCGCTCAGCCTTCTTCACAGTCCAACTCTCACATCNCCTCCCGCCCCCAATCCCTCCCAGCATCAGAGTCTTTTCCAATGAGTCAACTCTTTGCATGAGGTGGCCAAAGTACTGGAGTTTCAGCTTTAGCATCATTCCTTCCAAAGAAATCCCAGGGCTGATCTCCTTCAGAATGGACTGGTTGGATCTCCTTGTAGTCCAAGGGACTCTCAAGAGTCTTCTCCAACACCACAGTTCAAAAGCGTCAATTCTTCGGCGCTCAGCCTTCTTCACAGTCCAACTCTCACATCCATACATGACCACAGAGAAAACCATAGCCTTGACTAGACAGACCTTAGTTGGCAAAGAAATGTCTCTGCTTTTGAATATGCTATCTAGGTTGGTCATAACTTTTCTTCCAAGGAGTAAGCGTCTTTTAATTTCATGGCTGCAATCACCATCTGCAGTGATTTTGGAGCCTCCCAAAATAAAGTCTGACACTATTTCCACTGTTTTCCCATCTATTTCCCATGAAGTGATGGGACCGGATGCCTTAGAAAGACATATATGAATAAACAGTGGGAGATAAAGTGTTGACTCAATAGATTATCAAGGAGTCAAGAAGATTATCTCCTCTAAAGTGAAAAACAGGTTACTCTACCTTACCACTTACAATGAAAATAGATACAGTACTTAGTAGGCCTTTTTTGGATTTTGGAGGTGATATATATCATATTTCAGGGTCAGACACGACTGAACGACTACGCACAACACACAGCACAGAATATATCACATTTAAGTATGAGATTAGACCCCTCTAAGAGTTGCCTGTAAATCAGCTTCAAGTGAAAGCCAGAGCACAAGAAGGCCCTACAGCAAGTCTGGGCTGCAGTACAAGCCACTCAGCCACTTTGGCCTTGTGATCTAGCATATCCAATAATATCCGAAGTGCAAATAGGGATGCTCTGTGGAGCCTCTGGAAAGTGCCAACAGGAGAATCACAGCCTAGACCCCTAGGATTATGGAGCAAATCTATGACCTTTTCCACAGATAACTATTCTCCTTTTAGAAATAGCTTCTGACTTGCCACTGAGTCTTAGTAGAGAATGAATGTTTAATTGCAGGACATGAGAAGCTGAGCTTCTCATCATGAACTGGGTGTTGCCTAACCCATGTAAACATAAAATTGTGCATATGCAATATAAATCTATCATAAAATGGAAATGGCATATATGAGGCCAAACTCACACATGTCCAGAAGGTACAAGTAAGGTGCATGAGCAGATGGCTCAGACTCCTTTGACATAAACTTTTATTGCGTCACCTCTCCTCTCTTAATCAATGCCTTTGGCTCCTTGGGTTTTTGTTTTTTTGTTTTTTTTTTAATAATCAGTTGACTAAGGAAGAAAAACCCAAATCTGTTTTACAGAGAGTATGAACAAAATTCTGGTACTACCTGAATGTAGACAATCACAGCACTACAGCCCTACTCATGAGTGATCCTGAACAGCAATAATGAAGAAAAATCTTCCCAATGGGCAAAATTTCCAGTAGTACATCTGGTTGTCTACTATGTCTAGAGTGAGAGAAGGTAGACCATATGGTTTGGCCATATGGTCATGAACTTGGAAGGAACATAATTGNAATTCTGGTACTACCTGAATGTAGACAATCACAGCACTACAGCCCTACTCATGAGTGATCCTGAACAGCAATAATGAAGAAAAATCTTCCCAATGGGCAAAATTTCCAGTAGTACATCTGGTTGTCTACTATGTCTAGAGTGAGAGAAGGTAGACCATATGGTTTGGCCATATGGTCATGAACTTGGAAGGAACATAATTGGAAGATTGGTGACAGAGAAGTCTGAGGAAGGAACGTATGAATAGACCCCCTCAGAATGGGCACATACTATAAGGATATTCGTGCCCATAGGAATCCCTCCACAAAGAGGGTCCACTGCAGAGGAGGTTCTTAATAATCAGGTAGGCCAAATGATGCATTCAGTGAATGTTAGTCATTCCCTTTCCAAAAGCATCCCGTGCACGCTTAACGAGTCTATTAACAAAACTGCCATGGCAACAGAAATGGAGGCTATACATGGGATCAACAACTTGAATTTCCCCACAAGGTCAACTTGGCTAAAGCTCCTGCTGAGTGCCCAATCTATCAAGAGAAGAGATCAACACTGAGTTCCCAACAAGCATCATTCCTGGGGAAACCAGCCAAGCAGCTGGTAGCAGGCTGACTATACTAAGTGTCTTTGATCTCAGAAGGAGCAGAGATCCAGCCTCCCTGGAAAAGGCACATTTTCTGAAGACACGTGTGCCTTCTCTAGCTATACTGCATCTGCTAGAACCATCATCTGTGGACCCACTGAGGGCTTTCGCTACCATTTTGGCATTCCCTATAATATTAATTCTGATCAAGGAACTCATTTCACAGCAAAGAAAGTGCAGAAATGGAATCATACCCATGGAATTAATTGTTCTTGCCACACAGCCTATCTCCTGCAAACGGCTGGACTAATCAGAAGGCGGAATAACTTGCTGAGGGCTCACTTACCGCACCCACTGTGAGTCAACATCCTGAAAGGACTGGGCTCTGTCTTACAGGATACTGTATGTGCTTTGAATCAGAGACCACTGATCCTGGTTATGAAGAACCATAATAATAAAGGGACAGACACAGAAGTGTCTCCTCTCACCATTATATCCAACAACCCACTTCCCATATGAGGAAACCTGAGCTCTGCTGGGCTGGAGGTCTTAGTCTCCAGGTGGGAATGCTTCAACCAGAGGACACAAGAACAGCTCCACTGAATTGGAAGATGAGACTGTCAGC
Source organism: Neotragus moschatus (assembly GCA_006410615.1). Lineage (NCBI taxonomy): Eukaryota > Metazoa > Chordata > Mammalia > Artiodactyla > Bovidae > Neotragus > Neotragus moschatus. The sequence continues at coordinate 1,482,874 of SJYA01001925.1, read as the reverse complement.
CTGGCAGTTCTGAGCTCCATATGGAATCAACAACTTATGCAATCAATTGCTCTTGAAGCAATCAACAGAAAGGAGATTATTTACAGGATGGAATGATTGATCTTGCTTACCAAGAGGAAAGTAGACTGCAGCTAAAAAATGGGAACAAGAAGAACTGTGTATGCAATGCAGTGGATTTTCTAGATCATCACGTACTGTGTCTATGCCCAATAGTCGATGCTAAGAAAAAACTATAGCAAATGAACAAACAAAAAGTAATATAACTGGGGACCCAGACCCTTTGAGAGGGATGGTTTGGGTCACTCCATTAAATAAAAGAACTTTAATTAGCTCAGGTTCTGTCTGAGAGTAAGGAAAACACTGACTGTGTAGCAAAGAAGGAAGCCACAGACATCAACCATGAGCCCCCAACCAAATACAGAGTGAAACGTTGTAATATATGCAACTCTGCGTATATTCTCTTCACTTATTATATGCCTGGGCTTATTTTTATGTGCTGCTTTCTTCTTATTTTTATTCCTATGTACAAAATTTTAACTTTAATTTTACATTTGGTCTTTAGGTAACAGACTTTTCAGTGGGATTGTGAAGAACAATTAATGTAACTAGCAATGGACGTGGAACTCTGCTCAATATTCTATAATAATGACAATGGGAAAAGAATTGATACATGTATATGTATAACTGAATTGTCTTGCTGTACACCTGAAACTAACACAACATTGTTAATCAACTACATTCCAACATAAAAATTTAAAAAACCAAACTAACAGTGGATACCATGACCACAAGCCTGGTGCTTCTCCTCACCTTAGGGAGAAGGGGTGAAGTTCTTCACTTGTAACAAGGATAACTATATCTGATTAGATGAAAAGCTTAATCCTACTGGGAATTTTTGGGAGACAGTGCAGCCCTCATGCCTCAGGGTATTTCTGCACAAATTCCCATCAGTCAGTGGTTGGAAGCTGCTGGGAAGGGGGTTGTTAATGTCCTCATCCTCCCAGACAATCAGCCTGACAGCAACAGGAAATCCTTGGGCAAAGAAATGCAGGTGCCAAGCATCAGAAGTCAGTGAGGTAGTGAGAGCAAAAGGATACAGGTGAGGCCCTAAAATTGTCCACTACACTGAAGTTTCCCTCTCTACAAAAGGTGAGGAGAATTTCTACCTCACAGAGTTGCCTCTGTGCTGCTGAACTCCAAACTCCAGGGGTTACTCTTGATGGCTTGGAGGCCCTGAGTTGCTGTGAAGATTAAAGGAGATGGTGTAGAACAAACAAGTAGCTGACACAGAGCAGGCCCTCAGTGTGAGTCCACTCCTTCCCCTTTTTCATTGAATAATTGTTTCAGCATATCTGGTGGCTCAGATGGTAAAGAATCTGCCTGCAATGTTCCCCTGGGTGGGGAACATCCCCTGAAGAAGGGAATGGCAACCCACTCCAGTATTCTTGCCTGGAGAATTCCATGGACAGAGGAGCNACTCCTTCCCCTTTTTCATTGAATAATTGTTTCAGCATATCTGGTGGCTCAGATGGTAAAGAATCTGCCTGCAATGTTCCCCTGGGTGGGGAACATCCCCTGAAGAAGGGAATGGCAACCCACTCCAGTATTCTTGCCTGGAGAATTCCATGGACAGAGGAGCCTTGGGCTACAGTCCATGGGGTCACAAAGAATCAGACATGACTTTCACTTTTACCCTATGGAGGACTTACTTGGTGCCATGCACTATATCAGTGCTACCCACACCCATGATACAGTAGTAACCACCTTATACAGAAGAGAAACTAAGGCTCAGAGAGCTTAAGTCACTTTGTGCCCTCCCTGAGCACATAAGCACCGTGTCTGTCTGACTCCAGGGCCCCTGCTCTTAAGCTCTACCTTGCCCCACACTGCCAAGGGCTGATTCTGACACGCTGCTCAGTTGCACTTATTTCAGAGCACGGATGCCAGATGTCTCAGTCAGCACCCTCCCTTGTCTGACATGACCCAGATTAGCTTCGGGAGAAGCGGCTGCCAGGAACTGGCATGTCTGCTGTTGCTCTGCCTTCTTAATTGGTGTCCCACCAAGATAGCTCAGGTGGGTGGGAGAAAGTCTTCCTCCCTTCTGCCTCGGGCTTTGCCTCTTTGGCCCACACATGTCCCAGAGGCAGGGGCATCTCGAAGCACCTCCTTTGGGGAATGAATTNGTATCTCTTCACAGCTGCTCCAGCAACGTGCAGCCGCTGCTCCTTACCTTGGATGAGGTCATCCCTCCTGACCTTGAACGTGGAGTAGTTTCTGTCAGCCCTCCTGCACCCCTGCAGCTGCCACTCCTTGGATGGAGTACATGCTTTACTGCAGACCAAAAACCTGGCAAGTTCAAGTCTACAGACTGGGTGCTTGATACACGTCTCTTCCAAAATGGATGCACTGTTGGAAAGCCAGAAGTGCAGTAGAGAACATATTTCCATTCTCCGCTTTGGCAAGCATATGCTGCGAGCACTTGTTTTTTCCTGTAGTGGTGATAACAGAGGTCCAGCGGTGGATTTCATTCTGTATTATTGAGAGGAAGGTCATGGACATATGCTCTCTTGCCATCAACCAAGGCAGAGGCAGTGTGGCCCTGGAAACAACAGCAGTAACACAATTTCCTGATCTGTGCCTCTCAGCTGAGGCGACATGGTCATAGAGCCAGCAGTGGGGACAGGGACTTCTTGAAATCCATCCTCCTCATCATAGATTTAGAAGCTCCCTTGGTGCACCAATCTCGTTGATATATTCTGGGAGATATTCCTGAAAGTTCTTCCTAGAAGTTGTTCGTCCAACAATCCCGCAAGCACCTAATCCCCTGTGTTAAGTCTCTTTCAGCTTAACCTAGTCGGAGTTACCTGCAGCAGAATCTGACTAACACTGGGTGCTTGTGATATACCCGACCTGTGCTAAGTCTTTGCATTTAATCTTCACAATGGCCTGAGTTCACTATAGTCCAGGACTTGGTGGCAAGCACAAGAACCAACTTTGACTAAATATCGATTAACTCAGTGAAGTCACTGGGAAGGGGAGGCCTAGAGAACGAGGCTTGGAAACTCTGCAACCAAAAATCGTGCCATAGATCTAGTCAAATGAGAACACCCCTTCCATGTGGTCCCCTGTCCTGCACACCACTGCACCTGACGGAACTGCTCATAGGACACACTGCAGTCTTGGAATGCTCCACTTTTCCCCAGAAACACGGCACTGTAGTCATTGCTGCCTCTGCCCCTCAGCAAGTTCTCCACCCCTCCCTCATCTTGGTGTTCCTAGCCCCTGATCTGAAGCGTAGCACACCTCTTATTTCTGACCCAGTGCACATGTTGAAACTCAGCTCCAAAGTGCCTGAGAGCCAGACACCAGTCTTTCTGGCTTCCTAGGCTATTCACAAGGTAAGCCCTGCTCCCCTTTGCTCTCTTCCACTCTACAGTGCCTCATGTCTCTTCATTCAATCAGGACTGTTGTTTCCCATCTGGGTTAAGCACTGCCCTTGCCTGTTGGTTCTTTAGAAACGAAAATATGCTAGATTTCCTGTTGGCAACTCAGCACCGCTCCCCCGCTTCCATGCTCTCCCCTGTGGCAGGGACTAGACGCGTGGAAGGGACATTCCCAGGACTCCCTGGCCAGCAGGTTTGTAGGTTGGATGTGCCAACAAAAGGCACTCACAGCAGCGCTGGGAGGAGGAAGAGAAGCAGAAGGCATGCGCTCCTCTGCACTAGTGGACAGACACGTGGGCCCCAGTGATGGCCTCACAGGGGCCTGCAGCAGCCTCTAGACTTTTCTCACAAGCGTGGGAGCTATGGGCAGTTGTGGAGCAACAGGCAAACAGGCAACAAGGCTTACACTGAAGGGAGTCCCGAGAAACACATACACTGCCTCATTTAATCCTCACAACAACCAAACGAAGAAAAGATTATTCGAAACCCCATTTTACAGGTAAGTAAGTAGTTGCCCTAGGGCACATGCCTGTGTGACAGTAGAGCTCCTGGTCACTTTCTATTATCCCTGACACTCTGCCCAGCTTGCGCCCAGTCCTCATTTGCAAAGCAGACGGAGGAAGGTGCAGGAAAGGCAAGGGACCAGCAGGAAGGGCGAGAGGTCTAGAGCCAGGCTGTGCTCAAAGCACAGAGTATCTTTGGAATGTTGGAAAGTTCTACTGGAAAGTCCTTCTGAGCCTGAGGCACATTCTTCTAAAGAATTTTCTTGATTGGAAAAATCCTGTGCTTTCAGGATGGAATTAAATGTGTGGGAACAGCCAAAGGTCACTGGGGACCACAGCTGCAGAGTAAGGACACAGATCAAGCTAAGGGAGACCAACAAAGATTGAGAGACAGCGTGTCTCATATAGACGTAAGCCCAAAAGGGCAGGCAGCGCTGTCAGGGCCATTGCAGCTTCAATGGAGGAACCCAGAGAATAAGTGGCTCAAAATCTCCCATTAGCTGTGCAACCTTGGGGAAGTCACTTCACCTCTATGAGGGGTCTTCTCATCAACCTTCAGTCGGAAGCAAACAATTACAGTGATTGGATTGCTGGCTTTCAAATCAGGTTATTGAGTCCTTGGTTCTACCACCTTCTGCATGGTTTGGGGCAAGTTCTTCCATTTCTCTGTTCCTGTTTCTGTAAAAGGAGGATAAGAATACCTATAAAAAAGAGTTATTAGATCAATGAAATTAAGTGAATTGCAAAAGGATTTTGAATTGCAACAGGCATATAGCATGCACTCAGTAAATGTTAGCTACTGTCTTTCTTACCTTGGAGGGAAGTGTGAGGATTAAAGGAGACAGCCTGTGTAAAAGGTTTCACATATAATTTGGCTTATTAGATCAGCTCAGAAAACAATGGTATTCTGATTATCTAATACTGCATAATAAACCATTTCAAAATGTAGCAGCTTAAAATAACAATGGTCAATTACTTTGCCCGCACATCTGTGATTTGGGCAGGGATTAGCAGAGTTGGCTCATCTCTGCTCCATGAAGCATGAGCTGGAGTGGTTAGAATAGAACTGAAGGATTCACTTCCAAGATGCCTCACTCCCGCGGGTAGCAGGTTGGTGCTGGCTGATGGTTAGGAGTTCAGCTGGGGCTACAGACCAGTGGCCCACATTATCTCTACCTGGGTCTCTACATGACTGCTTGGGCTTCCTCACAGCATGGCAGCTGCGTTCTAAGAGCAAGTGCAAACGAATATGGAGCTTCCAGTCTCTTGCGGCCTCGGCCCACAAACAGGCACAATTTCACTTCTACTGCATTCTGTTAGTCAAGCAATCATTGAACCTGCCAGACTCAAGGGGAGGCACATAGATCCCTCCTCTTGAATGGAAAGAACGTCAAAGAATTTGCAGCCATCTTTAATTTATTACAAATAGTTTGTGTTTTCACTCCAGTCCTGGCCCCAGGCACAGGTACACAGGCATAAACAGGTGAATTCGTCTTTCCTAAACATGCTCCAACAGAGATGTAGATGACCAAAAGGGGAAAGAGAGAGAGAGACACATACACACACACACACACAACCTGGATAAGTCCTACTGCTCTTTAGGGTTCCCCAGAAGAGAATCTGTGAGTCTATCATTTTCCAAGAACCCTGGGTGAAGAGTCTGCTCTGCATCCCCAGGATCCCTGTCTCCCCCTCCTCAGAGCTGGTCAGGGAACTGATCATTGTACCAGGGGCTGTACGTCAGAGTAGAGAAGCTCATAGTTTATGGAACCTCTAGCTAGCTTCCTGCACTCCCCCAGCTGAGGCTAGATGTCTCACCTGGAAAATAAGCATGATAAACCCTACATCATAAAAGTCTCCCTGAGGATTCACTGAGGTCACAAATAGAGTAGGGTAAATTAACAAGCCACCAATCAGGCTCATCAGGGCTCCCCTGGTAGTTCAGGTGGTAAAGAATCTGCTTGCAATGCAGAAGACCTGGGTTTGATCCCTGGGTTTGGAAGATCTCCTGGAGGAGGAAATGGCAACCCATTCCAGTATTTGTGCCTGGAGAATCCCCATGGTCAGAAGAGCTGGGCAGGCTATGGTCCCTGGGGTCACAAAAAGTAGGACACAACTGAGCGACTAAGCACAATCAGGCTCATTATTTAAAATGTGGCATATTGTTCATTTCAGAAACAGACCTCTTACCCTCCAGGCCCTCAGCCTACTGGGTGGTATGAGTGGACAGGAGTCAAGAGACTTTTGAAAGAAGTCTAAGATAGAAACTGAATATGTACGATCTCATCAAACATGGTTTGATCTCAACTGTGTAAAAAGATAGAGGCTAGAAAGAAATAAGGCCAAGTGTTCACAGTGGTTGATCCTGGAGGGTAGGATTATAGGTGATTTTTTTCCTGCTGTTTCTTTATAATCTTGTTCAATGTATGTCCTCATATCTTAGAGAACCTTCCTTGGTGGCTCTTCTTGGTAAAGAATCTGTCTGCAATACAGGAGACCCAGGTTTGATCCCGGGGTTGGGAGGGTCCCCTGGAGAAGGGAATGACAACCCACTCCAGTGTTCTTGCCTGGAGAATTCCATGGAGAGAGGAGCCTGGAGGGCTCCTGGTCCATAGGGTCACAAAGAGTCAGGCATTACTGAGCGACTAACACAAACACACACAAAAAAAACATACACACACACCTAATATTTTATCAGTTTGTGTGTGACTTTTATGAATAAATATAGGATAGCACCTGTCCTATGTGTGCCGCCCCCTCCCACACACACACTGCCACACAAGTGTGTCTTTCTGTGGAGCAGGCTTTCCACAAGGTGATGCTGTCAGAGTTTTGGGTAGGCAATTCTTCCCTGAGCTGAGGTGAGCCCAGCACCGCCCCTTGCCCACGTTGCCTCCAGGAGCACTCCCCACTGTTGTCCAAGAATACCCCCGCATTATGCAGAAAAACGTCCTTATTTTTCAGAGATGTGTTTGGGGTGAAATGTCAGACTGTNTGATGCTGTCAGAGTTTTGGGTAGGCAATTCTTCCCTGAGCTGAGGTGAGCCCAGCACCGCCCCTTGCCCATGTTGCCTCCAGGAGCACTCCCCACTGTTGTCCAAGAATACCCCCGCATTATGCAGAAAAACGTCCTTATTTTTCAGAGATGTGTTTGGGGTGAAATGTCAGACTGTTTGTAATTTACTGTAAACTACTTCAGAGAAAATAGATAAAACAATTATGGCCCCCCAAATCCCCATAACAACTGAGAGATCTAAGTGATGGATGTATGTGTATTTGCTCAATTATTCTTTTGACATTTCTGTTTGAAAATTTTCAAGACAAAAAGTTGTGGGGAGTGGGAATGCCCCACCTATTTCCAAATGTCCCTTATTTGTGTGTTAACATCTCTGGTTGAAAACCTATATTTTTATTTTGTATCAGCTTCATTTTCATAAATGTTGTTGTGTCTGGTTTTTAATTTTAAACTGCCATGGGGTTGCTATTGTTTCTTCGAATTGTTTCCTCTTTGGCTTCCTTCTCCTGAAGGCAACATCTGGATGTAGGGAAATGTCCTCATGGCAATGGGGAGAGGAGGCCCTCCTATTGCTTTTGAGTCCTTGCTGGTTTCATGAGGTACCCCTTGCCCTGCCTGCTTGTCATGAGTTGTTAAAGCCCACAGCCACTAAAACTCGTGATCTGTTCTCACTGACCTTGACTCAATGCCACGGCCTCTCTCCTGGGCACCCGAGCCCTCTGAGTCTCAGCTGCATCCTCCATCCAGCTCTGCCTCGGCTGGCTGCCATACAGTAGCTCTTCACATGCACTGTTGCTTATGCCTCTCAGCAATCTCCCTCATCCCTCACTGTGAGCATATAAGGACTTCCAGACCTCTTTCATGCTGTGTGCAACCTGAGATGATCCCTAACACAGGTGACAAAAGTGGGATGGGATAAGATGCAATAACGGGGGAGTCCAATGTCCATCCTTACCTTACATGTATATGGCATTTTACAGACTTCAGGTACACTCTCCTTTCAACACCAAACTCTTTCTGATGCCTACTCTATGCCAGACACTGTTCTGAGGGTCTGAGACTTCCCTACCCTACTACTCATACACGCCAAGTATCTGTTGATATATGAAAGGGCAAACAAATCACAATGGAGCTGTACCAGTGAATATCAAGCAGGTGTTAAAAAGAATGAAATTAATTGATATGTTCTAAGGAAAGATTAGGAGAAGGCAATGGCAACCCACTCCAGTTCTCTTGCCTGGAAAATCCCATGGGCGGAGGAGCCTGGTAGCCTGCAGTCCATGGGGTCGCTAAGAGTCAGACATGACTGAGCGACTTCACTTTCACTTTTCACTTTCATGCATTGGAGAAGGAAATGGCAACCCGCTCCAGTGTTCTTGCCAGGAGAATCCCAGGGACAGGGGAGCCTGGTGGGCTGCCGTCTATGGGGTTGCACAGAGTTAGACACGACTGAAGCGACTTAGCAGCAGCAGCAGCAGCAAGGAAAGATATCCAAGATATGTTGTTCAATGAAAAGGAACATTTCAATGTAATGAGTTGGGAAGACTATGAGCCCTTTTCCATGAAAAAAGTAATTATATTAATGAGAACTGAAAGCAACACACTTTTCTGTTCCACTGCTAAATAATACTAAGACCAAGTAATAGTTTAGGGGTTTGCTCCAAGAAGTACCCATTCTTTGAAATAAGACAGAGAAAAATTAAACACTCATCAAAACAGAAAACTTGCTCATCTAGACTCACTTTAAGGCCCTTGCCCTTCTGTGTTCACCAATCTGAAGCTCTTATGTCACACGTTCTGCCCAATCCCAACCAGTTACTTGTCTTGTATGACCCACCTTCAAACCAGCCAGTGCAGCCTTCAAAACCCTGTAAGTATCATTCTTTAACATTTTCACTTGGAGATACTACTGAGACTTTTTTCAAGATGTTATTCTCCCTTTCTGTGGTAAGTTTAATATACTTAGTTTTGTTTGATCATCAAGTTTTTTCTGGTGGTCTTTGAGGGAATTGGTGATCAATAACTATAATAATTTAATATGTGCTGAGAACTAAGCTGATTGTTTTGTAGACCAACCCAACTCTGTAAGATTTTTAATATTATTCCCATTTTACAGATGGAGAAACGGAGGATTTGAATTCAAGCAACTTGCCAAATATTACACAGGGAATAAGTGACAGAGGCCACATTGAAACCGAGAAGTCTAGTGCCACAGCCTGAGATCATAACTTTCTAATATTGTCTCTATTCTAGTTATTATTACTCTGTAACAATGCACTCAAAATCTCAGTGGCTTAGAAAACACACACAACATTTACTGTGCTCACAAACTTTCCATCTGAGCTGGGCTTGATGGGGATACATGCCTTGGCTCCATGCAGCATCAGCTGAAGTGGCTCAAAGCCTGGAAGCTGGGGTCATCTAGAGGCCCATCCTTTCACCACTCAGCAGTTAATGCTGAATGTCAGCTGGAGCCTCAGCTGGCAACCAGCCAGAATACTTGCACGTGGCATTTCATGTGCCCTGGGCTTCCTCACAATGTGGTGGTGTGTTCACGTGGTAAGCATCCTGAGAGAAANTGGCTCAAAGCCTGGAAGCTGGGGTCATCTAGAGGCCCATCCTTTCACCACTCAGCAGTTAATGCTGAATGTCAGCTGGAGCCTCAGCTGGCAACCAGCCAGAATACTTGCACGTGGCATTTCATGTGCCCTGGGCTTCCTCACAATGTGGTGGTGTGTTCACGTGGTAAGCATCCTGAGAGAAAGAGTTCCAGGCGAACCCGTTTTGCCTCCTATGACCCGGCCTTGGAGGCCATGCAGCATCACTTCTGCCTTATCCCACCTGTCAAGTCCATCACAGGGCCCTCCCCAGGCTCAGAGAGAGCATACACATTGACTTCGTGATGGGGAGTGCCAGTATCAGAAAGACCACACAAGATCAGAAATATTGCTGTGGTAATTTTTGGAAATACAATCTTCCACAGACCCACATATTCAGTGTGCATGCTAAGTCACTTCAGTCCCATCCAAGCCTTTGAGACCCCATGGACTGTAGCCCGCCAGTCTTCTCTGTCCATGGGATTCTCCAGGCAAGAATACTGGAATGGGTTGCCATTCCCTTTGCCAGGGGATTTTCCCGACCCAGGGATTGAACCCACGTCTCTTATGTCTCCTGCATTGGCAGGCAGGTTCTTTACACTAGGGCCACCTGGGAAGTATGTACATTAAGTCTGAAATGGTATATAACAAATAGGTAGCTATTGTTATTTCTCAGCATTATAAAGAATGAAAGGGCACTAAGTCGTGCCTGACTCTTTGTGACCCTATGGACTCTAGTCTGCCAGGCCCCTCTGTCCATGGGATTCTCCAGGCAAGAACACTGGAGTGGGTTATCATTTCCTTCTCCAGGGGAACTTCCTGACCCAGGAATTGAACCCAGGTCTCTAGCATTGCAGGCAGATACTTTACCGACTGAGCTACGCGGGAAGTAAGGGCCTTTTATTTTCTATATGTTCAGATTTTTGTTAACAGGTGTATGAAAAACTATGGCAATATTATTTTTCAGTCCTTTCTCAAGAAGCTTATGCTGAAGAAGAGTATACTAATCATTATTTCTTCTCCTATATCCATTCTCTGCCTCTTGCTGCTTTATTTTGTGCCCCAGGAGACTGACCTCTACAACTATATCACTTGGACTCTTTTGCCTTCTCTCTCTGGTTGGGTTGACCAAATGAGAGGTGAAGGAAATAGGAGGATGACAGAGGGAATGGGGTATTTATTCTTCCCTCTCTAACTGCCCATGGTTCTCCCAATGGCTATGTTCCCCTATAGCTCATAGCATGTCAGACAGCCCCTCCCCCATAGCTACAGGTCTCACTGTGTTCCAATAATACTTCCTTTATCTCAATCCTTCAGACCCAAGAACGGTAATGACTAGCCTCCGTGGCTAGTCCCTGGGGTTCCTCATCATCTCGTGCGGATTTCCTTAATCCTGTCTATTCTTCTATAATTGTCCCTTCATTAAGCTCTCTTCAATTAAGCCCTTTAAGCGCACCTTCTATTCCCTGATTAGTAAGGTATTGATGGAGACAAGCATGCAAACAATGATATTACAGTGTACTGATTGCTTTGAAAGGCATGCATAGAAAAAAATATCTAGGAAGTTTTACTGGAAGAATCAAAAGAGACATCCCAAAGGAAATGATACTTAAATTGAGACAAAAAATATGAGTCAGAGTTCACTAGTGTGTGAAAAAAAGAACTTTCCAATCCCTATGAGATTTCCATGGATAAGGAAATAGGCCCAGAGAGGTTAGGTGACTTACCACGGCCACACAGGGAGCAGCACTGGTTCAAGCCTTCTACTTAATCAATCCATCACACCACAGAGCAAGAATGTTATATCACTTGGGATGTTTTTAGCTGCAAGTAACCAGAAAAAATGCCTTAAGCAGTAATGAAAATATGTATATATTATATTTATATAATCTTGTTTATAATAACAAGAGAAAGGTAGGTAACTGCATGGTTGAGTAAATAAAACCATATGTTCAACAAAGCCATCAAGAAGATCTAAATAAATGGATTGGAAGACAATATTGTTAGATCAATCCTCCTTACATTGACTTACAAATTTATTACAATCACAATCAAATTTCCTCAGTTTATGTTAGAAATTATCAAGTCAATTCTAAAACTTATATGGGAATACAAAGGACCTAGAGCAATCTATACAATCTTGAAGAAGAACATACATCACCAGATATGAATGCTTAATATCAAGCTATAATTAAATGAGAGTGGTATTGATACAGGATAGATAAATAGACCAATGGAACAGAATTGGGAGTCCAGGAATAGAGCAAAACATGCATGTTCATTTGATTTACAGCAAGGGTGCCCCTGCAATTAGTGGTGCTGGAGAAACTAGGGACCCACACAGAAAATAATATGTATTAGAAAAATTAATCTTTGCCCAACACTGCACCTAAAAATTAATGTGGTATGGATCACCAACCTAAATATAAATGTTAAAACGTATCAGGGCAGAGGAAAAGAGGAAACTATCTCTATTATCTTAAGAGTAAGCAAATACCTCCAAAACAGAGCACAAAAAACACCATACTAAAAACACTGATCATTTGAACTTCATTAAGTGTAAGAACTTATACTCATCAGAACACATTATTAAGCAACTGAAGAAGCAATCTACAGACTGAGAGAAGATACTTGCATTTCATATATACGACCAAAGACTTATATGCAGAATGTAAACAAACACCCACAAATTGATAGCAGAAGACAAAACAACTCAATTTTCAGAAGAGGAAAAGACTTAAACAGGCGCCTCTTAGGAGTGGAAATGACCAAAAGGCACTTGAAAAGGTCTTCAGAGAAACGCAAACTAAAACTACAATCAGATACTATTATTCATCCACCAGAACAGACAAAATCAAAGACTGACTATACCACGTGTTGCTGAGATAGTAGAACAATTGAAAATCTCACACATGGTGGAAATGTAAATTGGTTAAACGACTCTGGAAAACTATTTGGCTGTATCTAACTAAAGCTAAATAAATAGCTGTTTACCCCAAGTCCTAGCAATTTTACTCCTAGGTATATGCACAAGAGAAACAAGGGCATATATTCACTCAAAGACAGGTGCATAGATGTTCATGCTGCTGCTGCTGCTAAATCGCTTCAGTTGTGTCCGACTCTGTGTGACCCCATAGACGGCAGCCTACCAGGCTCCCCCATCCCTAGGATTCTCCAGGCAAGAGTACTGGAGTGGGGTGCCATTGCCTTCTCATAGCACCTTAAAGAAAAAATAACAGCCAAAACCTGGAAATAAATGCCCATCCACAGGAAATGGATAAATTGTGGTACCAATGGAATATCACACAGTGGTTTGATAAGCTATTGACACACACAAAACATGAATGAATCTCAAGGAAAACATTGAGCAAAGAAGCCCTGTACAGAATAATATGTACTGTATGAATCCATTCATGTGAAGTTCAAGAACAGTTAAATAATGTATGAAGATAGCAATCAGTACAGTAGGTGTTGGCTATTTACTATTGGCTGGGAAGGACAGGAGAGAGCTCTCTGGAGTGCTAGAAATGTTCTGAACCTTAATCTTGTAGTGGTTACACGGATGTGTACAAACATAAAATTTCACCAAACCGTACACTTAAGATTTTTGTAATTTATTGTATGAAATTATGTTTAAGGTTTAAAAACGTTGCCAAGGATTTTCACCCTGTCACCCCTAGCATGTGGACTTTGTCCCCACATAATCATAAGATGGTGGCTGCAATATCCAGGCATCATAGTCAAGAATATGTTTGGGGGAAGAAGAAATCCTTTTCTCCTGAGTCTTTTTGAAAAGTAAAGAAATATTTCCTAGAAACACACACATACCCCCAGCTGATGCCTCCTAACATTTTATTGGCTACAACTGCATCATAGGTCCTGGCTTAATGCAATCACTGGCAAGGGAAATTAGACTGTCCAGATGAGAGTTTATTTTTCTCCTAGTCAGGTGGGAAAGAGAAGTATCCTTCCTGGGTAAGTAATAAATTCTAAGCTCCTAGCAACAAGTTGCTGAACAAGAAACAGGGCTTGCTCCATAGTGGTTACCCCACAGAGGAAAGAACAGCATTTCATTCCTTACAATGGCTTTTTTTTTTCTTTAAAAAAACAAAAACAAAAATTTCCCCCAAATGCACGTATCTTCATTGTTTTTCTGATTGTGATTAATGTTCATGATAAAAGTTCAACTAAGTGGTAATCAGCTACAATTAATTCTCTCCCTCATCACACCACGATAGTAACTATTAAAAGTTTGATCCACAGTCTCTCACAATTTTTTCTTGGCATATATGTCATATTATACATGAAATAGGAGCACACCCTAAATGTAAAACACTATCATTTACCTACACAACAAACACTTTCCATCATTTTCCTTGCTAACAACCTTACTATTCTTCAGGTGTCATGGCCACATGCTTCAGGGAAAATAGCCCCTTCCCTAGCTCCAGAAGGTGAATTATGTTTAGTGTCAAAGAGTAGTTCTGACCCCTGCTGCCCATCAAAAATACCCAGGGAATTAAAAATACTAATATATACAAAGCCCCAGGTCCAATCCTCAGAGATACTACTCAAAACTGGGCTGCTAGGAGCTCAGGGTACTGCTGATATGCCCCAGGCATTGAGAACTACTGGACTCATTCCCCTAGCCACTGATTGGCTTGAGTGGGACACACGACCCAGTTCTTGCCATGAGCAATGACGGGAAAACAGATGGACTCTGGGGAAGTTTTCCTCAATCTCAGAGAAGGACATGCTTAAGGCTTTTGTTGCCTCTATACACTAACAGCAGAATGACGATCCTTGTACAATGACAGTCATCCTGAGATCACGAGGGGAATGAAACTAAGAGGATGAGGCAATGACCTGGAGAGGGCAGAGCAGGACTATGGGAAGGATTTTACTTCTTTATGATGTAATTTTGTGGTGCCAGCTCAGCCAACTGCAGAAATACTCTACTTCTCAACATTTTAAGTGAGATAATCAGTTCAGTTCAGACACTCAGTCATGTCAGACTCCCTGAGACCCCATGGACTGCAGCATGCCAGGCGTCCCTGTCCATCACCAACTCCCAGAGCTTACTCAAACTCATGTCCATTGAGTTGGTGATGCCACCCAATCATCTCATCCTCTCTCATCTCCTTCCCCTCCCATCTTCAATTTTTCCCAGCATCAGGGCCTTTTCAAATGAGTCAGTTTTTCCCATCAGGTAGTCAAAGTATTGGAGTTTCAGTTTCAACATCAGTCCTTCCAATGAATATCCAGGACCGTGATTTCATGTAGGATGGACTGGTTGGATCTCCTTGTAGTCCCAGGGACTCTGAAGAGTCTTCTCCAACACCGCAGTTCAAAAGCATCAGTTCTATGGCACTCAGCTTTCTTTATAGTTCAACTCTCACATCCATACATGACTACTGGAAAAACCATAGCCTTGNTCACCCATTCCACTCCATTTTAGTTTGCTGATTCCTAAAATGTTGATGTTCACTCTTGCCATCTCCTGTTTGACCACTTCCAATTTGCCTTGATTCATGGACCTAACATTCCAGGTTCCTATGCAATATTGTTCTTTACAGCGTCAGAATTTACTTCCATCACCAGTCACACCCATGACTGGGTGTTGTTTTTGCTTTGGCTCTGCCTCTTCATTCTTTCTGGAGTTTTTTCTCCACTGATCTTCGGTAGCATATTGGGTACCTACTGACCTGGGCAATTCATCTTTCAGTGTCTTATCCTTTTGCCTTTTCATACTCTTCATGGGGTTCTCAAGGCAAGAATAGTGAAGTGGTTTGCCATTCCCTTCTCCTGTGGACCACATTTTGTTAGAACTCTCCACCATGACCTGTCCGTCTTGGCAGGCCCTACATGGCATGGTTCATAGTTTTATTGAGTTAGACAAGGCTGTAGGCCATGTGATCAGATTGGTTAGTTTTCTGTGATGTTGGTTTTCAGTCTGTCTGCCCTTTGACGGAGAAGTATAAGAGGCTTATGGAAACTTCCTGATGGGAGAGACTGACTGAGGGGGTAACTGGGTCTTGTTCTGATGGGTGGGGGCATGCTCAGTAAATTTCTAATCCAATTTCCTGTTGATCAGTGGAGCTGTGTTCCCTCCCTGCTATTTACCTGGAGCCAAACTATGATGGAGGTAATGAAGAGAACCTCCTTCAAAAGATCCCATGCATGTACTGCTACACTCAGTGTCCCAACCCTGCAACAGGTCACCACTGACCCACACCTCCGCTATGAAGTGAGATAATAAGATTTCATTAATGTTTCTACCATTTTAAGTTATATACAGCCAAAAGTCCATACAGCCATACAGTCTCTGGATCATTGAAAATGCAAGAGAATACCAGAAAAACATCTATTTCTGCTTTATTGACTATGCCAAAGCCTTTGACTGTGTGGATCACAATAAACTGTGGAAAATTCTGAGAGAGATGGGAATACCAGACCACCTGACCTGCCTCTTGAGAAACCTATATGCAGGTCAGGAAGCAACAACTAGAACTGGACATGGAACAACAGACTGGTTCCAAATAGGAGTATGTCAAGGCTGTATATTGTCACTCTGCTTATTTAACTTCTATGCAGAGTACATCATGAGAAACGCTGGGCTGGAGGAAGCACAAGCTGGAATTAAGATTGCTGGGAGAAATATCAATAACCTCAGATGTGCAGATGACACCACCCTTATGGCAGAAAGTGAAGAAGAACTAAAGAGCCTTTTGATGAAAGTGAAAGAGGAGAGTGAAAAAGTTGGCTTAAAGCTCAACATTCAGAAAACTAAGATCAAGGCATCCGGTCCCATCACTTCATGGGAAATAGATGGGGAAACAGTGGAAACAGTGGGAGACCCTGTTTTGAGGGACTCCAAAATCACTGCAGATGGTGATTGTAGTCATGAAATGAAAAGATGCTTACTCCCTGTCAGGAAAGTTATGACCAACCTGGACAGCATATTAAAAAGCAGAGACATTACTTTGCCAACAAAGGTCCGTCTAGCCAAGGCTATGGTTTTTCCAGTAATTGTGTATGGATGTGAGAGTTGGAGTATAAAAAAAGCTGAGTGCTATAGAATTGATGCTTTTGAAATGTGGTATTGCAGATGACTCTTGAGAGTCCCTGGGATTGCAAGGAGATCCAACCAGTCCATCCTACAGGAAATCGGTTCTGAATATTCATTGGAAGGATTGATGTTGAAGCTGAAACTCCAATATTTTGGCCACCTGATGGGAAGAATTGAAAAGACCTTGATGCTGGGAAAGAGTAAGGGTGGGAGGAGAAGGAGACGGGAGAGGATGAGATGGTTAGATGGCATCATCGATTCAATGGGCATGAGTTTGGGTAAACTCCGGGAGTTGGTGATGGACAGGGAGGCCTCATGTGCTGTGATTCATGCGGTCGCAAAGAGTCAGACTCGACTGAGAGACTGAACCAAACTGAACTGAGCAGCCAAAAGCTTCCTGACTAGTATAGTATAAAAGTTGTTTATAACCTGCTTTTTAACTTAGTTTTAAAAGAACTGTTATTGCAGTTTTGCATTTCTTGCTCATTTGCTCCCAGCTCCCCATTCTGGGGATTATCCATTAGAAGGGAGGATTAAAAAGTGGTCAAGTAGGGACTTCCCTGGGTTCCAGTGACTAAAACTCCACACACCCAATGCAGGGAGTCTCGGTTCCTTCCCTGGTCAGGGAATTAGATCCCATATGGTGCAACTAAAGATCCTGTGTACTATAACTAAGGCCTGGCACAGCCAAAAAAAAAAAAACTGGTCAGGCAATTGCCGGGCTCCAGCAGGGAATCTGGAAAGTAGCTATTCTCCCCAGATTAAGTCCACTGGAGGGCAGAAGGGAGAGATCCTAGAAAGGGCAAGGCCCCGCACAGCTGCAAGAGCAAGTACCAGATGAGGTCAGGGTCTAGAGAGCATCTGCAAAGGCCAGCAGGTAGGTAGATTCAGGACCCTGAGGGAAGGAAAGGGTGAAACTGGAACTGGGGACAAGAGAGCCTATGCAGATAGGAATTGGCTTCAGGGCAGTAGGGTCCCCTCCAGACCTGGCATGTCTCACTTAGTATCAGAAATCAGGTCCTAAAAAAAAAGGTAGTCTTAATGAAAATGCTGAAAGGAAACCTATTTCCATTACATTGAATAGGAAAAATTGTACACATATTAGCTTAAAACCCTCAACCAACTGCCTGAAATTTTACTAAAACTCAGTAAAATGTACACACACACACACACACAAACACCACACATACATTTTTTTGAATCTTTTATTTCATATTGGGTACAGCCGATTAACACAATGTGATGGTTTCAGGTGAATAGTGACACGTTTCTTTAAAACTATACACATTAGGTTGTAAGATGCTTAGCATTACTTCCAGATCATCAACAAACTTGTTGTTAGACATTTGCTAAGGGTATGGTAACATGGCCTCTCTCTCTACTAATGACAGCCAAGGTGCAAAAAAGTGACTCCGTTGACTTTTTAAATTATTTCTTCTTTTATTTCATTAGCCAGATATATTTATTGGTACATGATTTTTATCATCTGTTGTTACAGAAAGAGGGAACTGAAAACAACTGTATTGGGATTGTGTTTGGAAGTATACGACAGAAGATAAGGAAAAAGAGGAACAGGGATTTCCTTGGTGGTCCAGTGGCTATGACTCTTGGCTCCCAATGCAGGGGGCTGGAGTTCAATCCTTAGTCAGGGAACTAGATCCCACACGCCACAGCTAAGACCCAGCTCAGCCAAACAAATAAATATTAGTAAGTAAATAAATAAAGGTGAAGATTTTTAAAAAAGAAAAAAAAGAGGAATGAACAACTGCAGGCTTGTATGTCTCGTGTAATAAGGAGCCCTGGGTATGCCTCCTCTTTCCTTCTATCCCGTCTGTCAGAGTGCAAAGACTTTCATCTTCGGCACTGTAGCCTCAGAATTATTCGATGTTTGCTGTACGTCTAGGCATCATGTCAGTGTTCCAGGCAGGAAGAATGGCCAAAGGGCTCAAGAAAGTGGGGTCTATTCCTCTTCAAAGGCCTTCCTGGGAGTCTCACCCAGTGACCTTTGCACTCATCAACCAGAATCTCTCAGTACTAGAGGTTCTGGGTCACTTGTTTAATTTTTCACTAATTCTACATGTAATTCTGAGCTATCAGTTTTATTTGGGATAAAACACAAGACATTTTTCTCCCAAGTAATTTGGTTTAAAATGCTCTATTGAGTTAGAGGGATGTCAATAGACATGCTTTCCTGAAAGCATTTGCCAAAAAAAGTTGCTATGAAGAGACACATAAACACTAAGCTTGTGTGCTATAAATGAACAGCCATTCCACCGGGCAAACATTAACCAGGAAAATGTTCTGCAGGCTAAGCCTTAATACTGTGGAGGTTTCCCCTTACATACAACTCTACCTCATCTTTGGCAACAGTTCCAGAGTAAGTATGTCATTGTTTATGCAATAATGGATATAAACTGTTCTCTATTGCTGGGCACTTAGACTGTTTCCAATTTTTTACAATTATCAACACAACCTCATTTGAACATATTTGTGCAAACATCCTTACCCATTTATCCAGTTACTTCTTTGAGATAAATTAAATCCTTGAAATGAAGTGGCTGGGCTGAAGTTTCTGCAAATTAATATTTTTGATCCATATTGCCAAACTCTCCTCCAGACAGGTTGTACCAACTCCACTACATCTCCACTGCTGGAGCAATGAACATGCATCACAGTGGCAGGCTGGCCCACCTAGATGGGCAGGAGGATGGATGGCTCTGTTAACACAGCATTTGGAAGCAGAGTGCTTCCTAGTTACTTGTCAATTACATTTGGAAATGAGATTAGTACATGGAATCTTCCCACTCATCTCTCTGGAGTTTCAAGGTTCCATTCCTGGGCAGATGAAACAATAAAACAAAACTGCTGGAATGAAGTTAAAGTGAACTTACCACATTTACACTGATAAATGTTTCCATTTAGGATAGACTTTCAGGGAAGCTTCCTTAGCTCTAACTTGAAGAAGCATCAACTTCACAGTCCCCAGGTTTTCCTGATCACTGACTCTTCCTTCTTAAAACATGTTGATCCCATCAGCTCCCTTCAAAAAGTATGTTATGATCAGTTCAGTTCAGTTCAGTGTCTCAGTCATGTCCAACTCTTATTGACCCCATGGACTGTAGCATGCCAGGCTTCCCTGTCCATCACTATCTCCTGGAGCTTGCTCAAACTCATGTCTATTGAGTTGGTGATGCCATCCAACTATCTCACTCTCTGCTGTCCCCTTCTCCTCCTGCCTTCAATCTTTCCCAGCATCAGTTTTTTCCAATGAGTCAGATCTTCACATCAGGTGGCCAAGGAATTGGAGCTTCAGCTTTAGCATCAGTCTTTCCAATGAATATTCAGGGTTGATTTCCTTTAGGATTGACTGGTTTGATCTGCTTGCAGTCCAAGGAAATCTCAAGAGTCTTCTTCAACACCACAATTCAAAAGTGATCTATGCTTTGGTGCTCAGCTTTCTTTATGGTCCAACTTTCACATCCATACTAGACGGACCTTTGTTGGTAATGTCATGTCTCAGCTTTCTAATACGCTGTCTAGCATTGTCATAGCTTTTCTTTCAAGCTTTTCCATAAAGTGATGAGACTGGATGCCATGATCTTAGTTTTTTTAATGTTGAGTCAAAAGCCAGCTTTTTCACTCTCCTCTTTCACTTTCATCAAGAGGCTCTTTAGTTCCTCTTTGCTTTCTGCCATAAGAGTGGTATCATCTGCATATCTGAGATTATTGATATTTCTCCCTACAAATTTGATTCCAGCTTGTCCTTCATCTAGCCCAGCATTTTGCATATGTACTCTGCATATAAGTTAAATAAGCAGGGTGACAATACACAGCCTTGACATACTCCTTTCTCTATTTGGAACCAGTCTGTTGTTCCATGTCTGGTTCTAAATGTTGCTTCTTGACCTCCATACAGGTTTCTCAGGAGGCAGGTCAGGTGGTTTGGTATTCCCATCTCTTTAAGTTATGATGTCCCACTCCAAATGTTCTTGAGAACGATGCCTAACAACCTAATAGAACAATTGCTGTTTCACTACATAATCTGATGAAGGTGAAAGAGGAGAGTGAAAAAGCTGGCTTAGAGCTCAACATTCAAAAAGCTAAGATCATGGCATCCATTCCCATCACTTTATGGAAAATAGGTGAGGAAACAATGGAAACATTGTAAAGTGACAGACTTTATTTTCTTAGGCTCCAAAATCACTGCAGATGGTGACTGCAGCTATGAAATTAGAAGACACTCGCTCCTTGGAAGAAAAGTTATGACAAACCTAGACAGTATATTAAAAAGCAGAGACATTGCTGACAAAGGTCCATATAGTTAAAGCTATGGATTTTCCAGTAGTCATGTATGGATGTGAGAATTGGACCATAAAAAAGGCTGAGCGCTGAAAAATTGATGCTTTTGAACTGTGGTGTTATAGAAGACTCTTGAGAGTCCCTTGGACTGCAAGCAGATCAAACCAGTCAATCCTAAAGGAAATCAACCCTAAATATTCTCAGAAGCACTGATGCTGAAGCTGAAGCTCCAATACTTTGGCCACCTGATGCAAAGAGCTGACTCATTGGAAAAGACCCTGATGCTGGGAAAGATTGAGGGCAGGAGGAGAAGGGGATAACAGAGGATGAGATGGTTGCATGGCATCACCGACTCGAAGGACATGAGTTTGAGCAAGCTCCAGGAGATGGTGATAGACAGGGAAGCCTGGCATGCTGCAGTCCATGGGGTCACAAAGGTCATGCTCAGACACGACTGAGCAACTGAACAACACACTACATAATAAAAACAATAGCATCAAGAATAATATAAAAGCTAGCACTTTATTTAACAGGGAGTTATTGCTTAATAAAAACAGGGCTTCAGTTTGGGATGATGAGAAAGTTCTGAGGATGAATGGTGGTGATGGTTGCACAACTCTGTGAATGTACTGAGTGCCTCTGAATGGTTCACTTGAGAATAGTTGAAATGGTAAGTTTTATGTTATGTGTTTTTTACCACAATGAAAAAAATCTTAAAAAAACAAAAACAAAAACACTGACTTCCAGTTTCCAGTCTAGCATGCAAGAAACTCAGAAGTTGTCACTGTCCTAACAGAAAGTAAAAAGCCAAAAAATCAACATGTCTTCTTAGGTCTGTAAAAGAAATGAGGTCACACGGACATTTTCAGCCCCTAGAATTGGGCAGATCCAGAGAGTTTAGACTTACTGGAGCAGAAACCTCCACAGAAACCTTGGGTAGGAAAACCTGAACTGTAATTGACAGATAGCTGGAGACTCCACATGGATAAGACTGAGAGATACAAACTCCAGTGGAATCTAGTCATCAGGAGACCCCTCACTTTTGTGAACTTCACCTCTGGGAGCTTGACCAAGCTCTTACAGTGAATACTGGAATTTCAGTGAATGTGAGAGAGAAATTCCTTAATGCCTCTGACAGGGGAAGAGGAAATATATAGTATTTTAAAATATGCTAAAGCATTCTGTTCTTCTTAAAAAGACCTGCCTTCAAGAGAAACTATTTTACCAGAGCCTAACCTATTGGGGTTTTATCAGAGCCTAATTGGCCTGGGGGAAGGAAAATACCCAACTCCAGTCCTCTCTACCCATTCTGCCCCACCTAAGGGAGGGGAAAACTGAGACATGCTTATGAAGCTCACGGCCCAGAGACACAGGCTCACTAGAAGACTGAGACTCATTCATAAGACTGTGGAATGCTTCTCCTCACCCTACACCTTATCACCACTTCACTAAAAACCTGTTTACCAGAGTTCCTTTTATGCAGCTTGGCTTTCAACCAAAAAAACCACAAGGCATACTAAAAGGCAAAAACACAGTTTGATGAGACAGGCAAAACATCAGAACCAGACTCAGAATGAGCAGGGATGTTGGAATGACCAGACTGGGAACACAAAATAACTTTGATTAATATGCTAAGGATTCTAATAGGAAAAGTAGACAACCTGCAAGAACAGGTGGGCAGTGTAAGCAAAGAGATGGAAATTCTAAGAACGAACGAAATAGAAATGTTAGAGATTAAAAAGTCTATAACAGAAATGAAGTGGTCTCTGCCCTCCATGAAGACTCATAACGTGAGAAAACTTCCAAATACAGCAAAAGGGTTCAGATAGAGGGCAACTCCCAAATAAAATGCCTGTTCCACATATCACGTGGGTTCAGGCTGGCCCAACTCAGACACGTCTCACCCTTCTCCTGATAGATGCTAGAAGGGCTGAATCAGAGGATGGAGGTATTGCCTTGACCTTGATTTTCCTTCATCAAGTTTAAGTTCATGTTCACAGTATTCAGAAGAGGCTCAGTAAGCCCAGCCTAGTAGATAACCTAAGGACAGAGGCAAAAAGAGTTTTAATAACTGCCCTATCTTTCCCTGTTCCTTTTTCCAGTCAGCTCACTCTGCCTTCTGCCAAGCTTTGAAGTGTATCACAAAGGCCGGAGCTGATTTACTCCTGAGCATCCATCCAGCCTAGCTCTCAACCCAATTAACAAGTGCTTTGCCCTGGGACTGGGCAGGCGGGTGCTGCTAGGATATTATTACTCAGCTCTCCAGCCAGGCTCTTGAGAGAAGAGCGGCCTTTGCATCCAGAGGCAGCAGACACATCTCTCTAAGGGAAATGAGGACAGTGTACAGAGGTCTGAGGAAACCCAAGGGGTCGGTCACCCAACCCAGAAGGGAGGCTGACGTCAAGGAAGGCTTCCTAGAAAGCCTGATAAGTCTAGAAGAAAGAGTAGGAATTAACTCCATTGTGAAGGAAAAGGTACTCCAATCAAAGTACCCGTGTGTGCAGAGTTCCCAAGGTGCGAGAGGGCAAAATATACTCAAGGAATAAGTGCTGGGAGAGAGCTCAGAAATCCAGTCAATAAGTGGCTTATCACTTCTTAGTGCATCTCAGACCCCCTGGGGATCTGGTGAGTGCTACCTTAGATTTGAGCTCATATGCACACACAGAAACTGACATCCACTGTCCAAGGATCTCCAGTTAAGAATTCTTTATGTAAGTCAATTCTTCATTCACAGATGCCCAAACAGGCCAAGAGAATGTCAGGGGGGCAGTCACAGCAAAGCATTGCCTCTGCAGCAGCATTTTCTCTGGTCTCTCTTGTTCAGACTGGAAACTCACCTTAAGTGACTAATGATCTTTACCTCAAAGCGAAGCAGGTGAAAGCTGACTGCAAGCTTGGCAAGCATGGAGACAGCTTGACAACGGATGTGCTTCACTGCAAAGTAATTAAGTGCCAAGTCAGATTTTTCTGAGAAGCCCCAAACACCACAATAGCCAGTCTTTTCTCTGAGGCAGTTGGTTTTCTTCATATGTTGCTGCTGCTGCTGCTGCTAAGTCGCTTTAGTCGTGTCCAACTAAGGGAAGCTCAAATCCCCTCCTTGTGGCAAGGGGGTACAGGTGGGGGTGGGTAGGGCATGTTGCTGAATAAGCTTAGGAATAAATATTCTGGAGCTTGTCTGGGAATGAACTCAGGGTGTCATCATTCAGGGTGCAGAATTCCAGTCAATCCCTAAGTCCCAGTCCAGCCTCTACCATGCCTCACCTTTTCCCTATACTGTGGCCACTAAATCTGGGCCCTCGCAGATGTAGTTTCTGTATTCGATCCCAGGTATCCTCTGAGGGGTGAGTGCCTGACTGCAATGGGTCAAAATACCACAGAGACTTGGGGTCAATCCTCTGCCTCCTCTTCACTTCCTCCACAACCTGGTTCTCCCAGCGCCTGAGCCTTCCAGGGTTCTGGGGTGAATGGGCTGTTCCTGGATACACGCCCCTCCTTAGGGGTGATGGTTGACTCTCCTCCATTTTGCCAAATCATTTGCCACTCCCCAGCCAAGTTGCTGTCTCCATTTGCTGTCTCAGAGTTGGAGCTGTCTCCTGGTTTCATCAAAGGTAGAGAGGGTGCTTGCACGTTCTCCCTGTGGTCTGGAGTGGCCTTTATATTTTAAAAAAAGAGAACAGCATAGACAGAAGACTCAGCTACTCCTAAATATGCTTAACAATACTGAACTGCACACTGAGGAATGGTGAAGATGCTAAATTTAATGTTCTGTGTTCTTTTGCCAAAATTAAAAACAAAGCAAAACTCAGCCATCTTAAAAACAGAAGTCTCCCTGTTCAGTTTTCTATGAATTTTGAAAAACAAAAACAAGCCATTTCCTTGAACATCTACTTACGTGTAGAATGTGGATATTTTTATTCCTTCTATACAATTTATTGAGATAATTACAGGGAATATCTAAAGCTGTGGTTCTCAAAGTGTGGTCTTCAGACCAGCTATATCAGCATCACCTAGAAATTTGTTGAAATGCAAATTCTCTGGTTCTAGAACTAAATCAGAAATTCTACAATCTGTGTTTTAAAAGCCTCTCCACAACTAAATATTGAGCGTTAGATTTGTGACTGCTGACACATAGTTAAATTGTGAGAATCACTCATCTAGAGCAATATGGGGGGGAAAAAAGAAACTAAGCATAGGTTGAACATCAAAGGGAGGATCTAATTCCATCACATGGAGAAAACAGAAAGGGAATCATGAAAGTGGGGTAGCAGGTAATTCATAGAGTGGCAACCATGTGTCAGGTACCATGCTTGCCCGTTTACACACTTATTTAATCTTCAGCTTCCTCGAAAAGAATTATTCCCCCATTTTGCAGATACGAAAACTGAGGCTTAGAGAAGGTAACTCAGCTACTTAAGAAGGATTTCAATGAAGATCTGCCTGATTTCTAGGTCCTTCTCTTTATTTTCTACATCTCCCTCTTTTAAAATTAACCCCAACACTGAGAATAATCTCTGGATATGGGAGACAGAGAAAACCAATAACCCTATCCATCCTTCAAAGTAGAACTCAAATGTCACCTCTTTTGGGAAGTCTTCCAATACTACCTTGCTCAAAGTTAACCTTCCCATACCTCTTTGCACTTCCCAGTTTCAGAGTCTTATACACCTTATCGTAGAAGTTCTCAAATCTTTGGTCCCAGGATCCCTTATGAATTATTGACATTCATAGCAAATGAACCTTCACCTAAACCCCACAACTTATGCAAAAATTAACTCAAAATGTATGAAAGATTGGATGTAGAATGTTACACTACAAAACTGTTAGAGGAAAAAAAAAAGAGAGAGAAAATCTTGAGGACCTAGGGCTGAGTAAAGAGTTCTTAGATTTAACACCAAAAGCGTGATCCATAAAGAAAAAAAAAAAGATAAATTGGATCATTCAAAATGAAAACCTTTTGTTCTGAGAAAGAGACTGTGAAGGGGATAAAAACACTAGGAGAAAATATTTGCTGATCATATAACTGAAAAGGCCTGGTATTTAGAATACATAAAGAACTCTCAAAACTCAAGAGTAAAAACAAATAATCCAACCAATTAGAAAATGGGCAAAAGACATGAATAGATATAGCAATGAAAAGGCTATACAGTTGCCAAATAAACTCCTTCCTAGATCATAGCCTTGTGGCAAAGGGGCTTGCATAACTCAATGAAGCCATGAGCCATGCCACGAAGGACCACCCAAGACAGTACCAGATCACCTTACCTGTGTCCCGAGAAATCTATATGCAGGACAAGAAGCAACAGTTAGAACCGGATACGGAACAACAGACTAGTTCAAACTTGAGAAAGAAGCACGAGAAGGGTATATATTGTCATCCTAATTATTTAACTCAAATGTAGAGTACATCACATGAAATGCTGGACTGGATGAATCACAAACTGGAATCAAGATTGCCAGGAGAAATATCAACAACCTCAGATACGCAGATGATACCACTCTAATGGCAGAAAGTGAAGAGTAACTAGAGCCGTTTGGTGAAGGTGAAAGAGGAGAGAAAAAGCTAGCTTAAAACTCAACACTCAAAAATCTAAGACCATGGCATCTAGTCCCATCGTTTCACGGCAAACAGAGGAGAAAAAGTGGAAGCAGTGACATTTTATTGGGCTCCAAAATCACTGCAGACAGGGTTTGCAGGCATGAAAAAAAACTCTTGCTCCTTGGAAGAAAAGCAACAACCAACCTAGACAGAATGTTAAAAAGCAGAGACATCACTTTGCTGACAAAGGTCCCTATAGTCAAAGCTATGATTTTCCAGTAGTCACATATGGATGTAAGAACTGAATGTAAAGGCTGAGCACTAAAGAACTGATGTTTTCAAATGGTGGTCCTGGGGAAGACTCTTGAGAGTCCTTTGGACAGCAAGGAGATCAAATCCTAAAGGAAATTAATCCTGAATATTCGTTGGAAGGAGTGACGCTAAAGCTGAAGCTCCAATACTTTGGCCACCTGATGCAAAGAGCAGACTCACTGGAAAAGACCCTGACGCTGTTGCCACAATCTTGGCTCCCTGTCCACCAACGCCAAATTGAAATGTGGAGACAGAGTTTGGAGGAAATAGAAAAGAATAGCTTTATTATTTTTATCAGGCAAAAGGGAAACATAGCAGGCTTACACCTCAAGAAGTGTGCTCTCCTTTCTCAGGAAAAGGAAGAGGTTTTATATCCTCTTGAAGGTCTTGCTTAATTTTCTCTCCTGCAAAATTTCTGAACGGCCGCAGCTGGCATCAGGCAACTCAGCAACTGGTTCTTATGTCCCTGAAGTTATTGGCCCATGACCTTTCCAAAATGCAGAATGCTACAAGAGGGTGTAGTGGGGAAAGTATGCCAGGGGCAGAGTATAATCTATATGGAGTCAGAGAGTAATTAGCTTTGTGAAGGACAAGTCCAGCTGCAAGTATTTGTTTGTAGTAACAGTTAAAGAATAACCAAGATCGTTTAACTCTCGTAGGTCTGTTTGACTTGTATGTGCCAAAGATTGTTCACTCATTTCTGTTTTGTTGCAACAAATTCCCCCCATTAGTTACTGCCTCTGTATTAATGGAAGAAAGGAAACAGGCATTGGTCTTGTCTGGTTGCAGACAAAAACTTCAGTTTTGCTCCATTTGGCAAACATCAGCTGCCTGGCCCAGGGGCCCATCTATCTCCTACATCAATGCTGAGAAAGACTGAAGGCAAAAGGAGAAGGGGGTGGCAGAGAAAGAGATGCTTGGATAGCATCACTGACTCAATGGACATGAATTCAAGCAAACTTTGGAAGATAGTGAAGGACAGGAAGGCCTGGTATGCTGTAGTCTATGGGGTGGCAAGGAGCTGGACATAACTTAGGGAAGGAAAGACATGTGAAAGTATTTTCAACATTATTACCATCAGGAAATACAAATTAATATCACAATGAAATATCCCTACACGACTATGAGAATGGCTAAAATAAAACATACTGATGACACTATATGCTGGTAAGGATGCAGAGAAATCAGATCACTCGTAAGTTCCTGGTAGGAATGTAAATGGTACAACCACTCAGGAAAAGTTGTGGTGACTTGTTACAAAATTAAGCATGTGCTTACCATACCACCCAATAACTGTACTTTGGGGCATTTATTGCAGAGAAGAGAACTTATGTTCATACAAAAGTCTGTACGTGAATTATGAACATTCGGGTACTTTATTCATAAAGCAATTTTATTCATACTAGCCAGAAATCAGAAACAACCCTAATGGAGAACAACTAAACAAACAGTGGCACATCTGTGCCTGGAACAGTCCTAAGCTGTCGCAGGAAGCACCACACTATCAACACTTGGAACAGCACGGATAGGTTGCAAAGGAATTATACCGAGAAGATCAACCTCAAAGTGTTACACAATGTAAACGAAGTCTTCCACTTATATAATATTCTTGAACTGACAAAGTTATAGGGTGGGAGAATAGGGGTTAGGGAGGGGAGGGAAGGAGGTGGCTGTGTCTGCAAAAGGGCACTGAGGCACTCTGTCATGGAACTGTTCTGTATCTTGACTCTGGGGGTGGTCACACAAACCTACACACGTGGTAGAGCCGCACAATACTGAACACACTTACAAATACAAGGAAAATGGGTGAAATCTGGAAAAGATGAGTGCAGGGGCCAGTTTCCCGTTTGTGATATTGTACTGAAGTTATGCAAGACATTACCATTCAGGGAAACTGGAGGAAGGGTACTCAGATCTCGCCATATTATTTCTTATGATTGCACGTGAACCTACAATGATCTCAAAATGAGAAGTTTAAAAAAAGAACTGAAGGCCATAAGAGACTTTTGTTTATCTAGGCTCTGCTCTGCTGTGCTTAATCGTGTCTGACTTTGTGTGACCCCGTGGACTGTAGCCCGCCAGGTTTCTCTATCCATGGGGATTCTCCAGGCAAGAATACTGGAGTGGGTTGCCATTTCCTCCTCCAGGGGATTTTCCCAACCCCAGGATCCAACCCAGGTCTCCTACATTGCAGGCAGATTCTTTACCATCTGAGCCACCAGGGAAGCACTATTTAGGCTATCTTACCAAATTTGAAATTAAAGTGGGGATATTTTAACAGGATTTATTTAGTGACTTATCTTTGAAACAATCATATGCATAAATTTTAAATGTATAAATTCATAACAAAACATTTCTTATAAAAAAACAAGTCTATTTTCAAAAATATTGAGAAGAATGACCATATTTTACAAGTTGACAAACCACTTAAAAGTCTGACTTCAGAGACAACTGAATTCTCATGTCCATTTCTATATGCTGTGATATCGTCCATCAGGCAGCTTCTGGAAAATTCCACCGTACACACATGGAAAATTGAGAGTAAAAGGGGCAGAGTCAGTATTCTTATGAAAATAATACAGATCCCCTAAAAGGGTCTCAGGGACCACAGCTGAGAAACCCCTGCACTTGTGCGACATGTGTGTTCCTGCATGGAGTGAGGACCAGAGAACATCTTCATCTCTGTGTCCAAGCGCCTTGCACGGCAACTGGCACCAGGCTGACACTCAACACTATTTGATGAACCAATGGAATGGTAACAATTTGTTAGCTTTGCAGGGCGGGGGGTAGGGGGGTGGGGAAGACAGGCGGGGAAGGAGAAAGGAGGGGGCAGGGGACAGATATCGCCAATCTGGTTGACCGTGTATTACTTCAGACATTCAGTTGAGTCAGAGTAAAGATCAGCATGTTCCGGTGTAGCTTGGCCCCAAGGAACAAACATTGCTCTGAGAAATCAGTTGGCTCCCGGAGCATGAAACCTGGGTCTGCAATGACTGATTGGCCTTTTGAGAAAGGTCTCACAGTGTCAGCTTCTCACAGTCTTGAACTTGAGGTCTCTCCAAGCCGCTTAGCCCAAGCATGGCGAGGAAATGGCTAAATGGGCTGTGCAGAGACACAGTAAATGCTTCTCTCTTGACTTCTGTCTTCCCCTCGTGCCTCTGACTCCCCAGGTCACCCCCCCCCCCCCCCCCCCCCCCCCCCCCCCCCCCCCCCGCCCCTCCGCCGCCCCCCCACGCCACCACC
>SJYA01001925.1:1341028-1452732 GCA_006410615.1 Neotragus moschatus | reverse complement strand
CCCCCCCCCCCAACCCAGCATCCTCAGTGGCCTGTCTCGGTCCACTCAGTACACAGCTGCTCTGGGGAGAGGAAAACAGCTTCTAGTCACCAGGCTGCCAATTGTTCTCAGTCTCATCCAAGGTATTCACCAAAGCACAGTTTATCAGGGAACGTAGAAAAGGCAGAGGCTGGCTTAAAACTGCCTCTAAAAAACGTTTTTTGGTATCTGCTTTGTGCCAGACACTCAGTTAGATGGTGGGATAGTTCTGGATGATGACACATGCCCCCACTTCAAGAAGTCCCTGCTCTAGCAGGGAAATGACTTGACTCCACACTGGCTGGGAACAGGGACTTTGAAGTGAAACGAGTTCCTGGTGAGGAGAAATCACCTCTCATAGGAGAGAGGTGGATTGTGTCCTTGAAAGGAAAGAGAAGACTGTTGCCAGGCAGGTGGAGGAACAGCACCCTAGAAAGCATTGCATTAGGGAAGTTGGTCGACAGTGATCAAGCCAAACTCAGGGAACAGAAGGGTAAGTAAAATGAAAGTCTATCTCTTTCCATCATCACAGTCTAGGCTTACGTGGTCTTCTGGCCCCGATAGTGACCCCACAGGATCAGGGACCCAGGCCTATCCCTCCTGATGCCCCCAACACCTGAGGCCTGGCCCTCATCTGTTTTGTGGTTCAGAATCATCAAGTCAGACAGTGGGAGTGCACAAGCAGAAGGCTAGGCATGCTCCTTCCTTCTGAAGGCACAATTGGGAAGTTGCACACTTTACTTCCCATTTGCCAGAGCATAGTTGCAGAGGAGGCTGGGAAATGCAATTTTAAAATGCAGTGTCTATTGCTCTGTAAGAAATTGGGAGACAACTAGAGGTTCCTGCCACAAGCACAGAGGTGAGAAAGTGGAGGGAGGTTTGAGAAGCCAATAACTAGGTGTGTTTAGAAGTTGTAGAACAGAGAAGGAAACACAGTAGGAAAGGTAGGTTTGAGTCACAAGTTGGAAAGGGGCCACTTCATTCTGTAAGTCAGGGGTTTCAAACTTGAGCTCACGGCAGCATCACCCTTGTTGGAGCTTAGCCCCTCTTCCAGAGTGTCTGATTTAGTAGGACTGCAGAGGAGTCTGAAAATGTACATTTTCAACCAGTTCAAGGGGATGCTGGCACTGCTGGTTCAAGAACTTTGGTAAATGTGGAGCCACGGTAAGTTTAGAGAGAAGAGCAAGAAGAGCAAGTCTGCATTTCAGAAAGCTGATTCTGTTACAGTGACAGGGAACAAACTACTTTGGTAAATGTGGAGCCACGGTAAGTTTAGAGAGAAGAGCGAGAAGAGCAAGTCTGCACTTCAGAAAGCTGATTCTGTTACAGTGACAGGGAACAAACTGTACCAGAACTTCCCAGCGCACTAGAGCTTCTCACCCTCTTGATCCTTAATGTTCCTGAGAAATTTTATTCAAGAAAAATGGAGATGATAAAGAGCCTGCAAAGCAGAATTCATGGAACTCCAGTGCCTAAGTGCCACTCCCACACCTAAGTTTTTCCATCAGTAATAATAATGAGGACCATTTATGTACCCAGGTTGCCAGATGAGACAGATCAAATAGTTGGACAATGTCCCGAGGCTGTAGGGATTCTCACTCACCTATCCCATAGGTCGGAGAGAAAATCGGTACAATTCTTGAAAGGCAGTTGACAATCAAACCAGAATTCCAAACGCCTATACTCTTTGACCCAATGGTTCCATATCCAGGAATTGAGCATATAGATACTCTCATGTTTATGTGCAAAAGACGGGTTATTTAATGCTCATCGTACTGGCAAGAGATGGGAAACAATCTGAATATCACCCACAGAAGGTTGGTTAAATAACCCATGGTGCATCTAAAAATGGAATAATGGCAACCCTTAAAAATAACAAGTTAGGGCTTCCCTGGTGGCTCAGTGATAAAGAATCCACCTATCAATGCAGGAAACATGGGTTCAATCCCTGCTCTGGGAAGACCCCATAAACCATGCGGCAACTAAGCCTGTGCGCCATAACTACTGACCCTGTGGTCTAGAGCCCATGAGCTGAAACAAGAGAAGCCACCGCAACTAGAAACCCATGCACTGCAATTAGAGAGTAGTCTCCCCTACTCAACAAAACTATAGAAAAGCCGGAGCAGCAACGAAGACCCAAATTAAAAAAATAATTAAAAAAAACAAACAGATCTTAGAAGCCAATTTAGAACAGTCACAGACAGAGATAAAATATATGTCTCAGTGTGTGTGTCAAGGGGCAGAACACACACACTGAAACATATATTTTATCTCTATCTGTGATTTTTCTAAATTGGCTTGTAGATCTACATTTGTATACCTGTCTATATGCTTATGGGCTCCCTGGTGGCTCAGATGGTAAAGCATCTGCCTGCAATGCAGGAGACTTGGGTTCGATCCCTGGGTTGGGAAGATCCCCTGGAGAAGGAAATGGCAACCCACTCCAGTGTTCTTGCCTGGAAAATTCCATGGATGGGGGAACCTGGTAGGGGTTGCAAAGAACTGAACACAACTGAGCGACTTCACTTTTCTTTTTCACTATATGCTTACAAATGCAGAGTACATTTCCGAAAGGCTTTCAAGAAACAGTCTGCCTCTCAGGATAGGAATTAGAATGGAAGTCCAGGTTGGGAAGGAAACTTACTTTTCGATGCAACCTTCTTTTGTTTGATTATTTCAACCCTGCATATGCATTATTTATCTAAATAAACAAACATAGAAGCATTGCCATGTTTTTTTGTTTTGTTTTGTTTTTTGCTGTGTTTTTATTTCACTAAATCTTCAGAAAACCTGAAAAGAAAGTACTCTCACTATTCACAAGGTACAGGGAGGTTAAATCATTGGGAAGGGGCAGAGGGGGAATGAAAGGACTTCCTTTGTAAGGTTTACTAATTTCCACAGTGTAAATACCCTGGCTGATTTCCAGCTGCCACCCTGACATCCCTGAGCAGAGCTCGGGAGAGATGTGCACGAACAGCTCTCATGAGCCTTGAGGAAACAGCTCCAGCACAGCCTTGTAGGGGAACTTGCACCCCCAAACCAGGCACCATTGACTCTGCCCACTTCATACCTGAAGTGATTATTTTACAACAACGAAACAAATGTAAGCAAATAAACCATTTCAGGACCTATGAGCAGCTTCCAGGGATCTTTATAGACACGAGGGCATTTACTTACAATATAAACAACCTGCCTTGCACTAAATTTGAAACAGAAACCCAGAAATTAAAATTAAGCATCTGGGTTTTATATTTGCAAATTGCTTTGCCATTCTCTTTATGAAATACTGCACACAGCTATACAAACATAAGGCAATAAGAGAACAATAAATAAATCAGTGTTAGTATTCTGTCAAAACAGCCCCACATTCTTACCAGGGCCAGCCATCTAAATTAGGAAGTTGGTTTAGAAACTCTCCCGGTGGCTTTATTTTTCCCCCCCAGTGGCTTTAATGGGAGAGGGTGAGTGAGAGGATCAGACAGACTCTGGTTTGAGTTGTGTTCCAGTTCTGCCGTTTGTGAGGCGCCTCGGGCAAGTCACCTCACCTCAGTCTCACATTACTCATGTGTTATGTGAGGATAGGGCCCACTACACAGATTTATACAGGCAAGTTTGCCAAGTTTAATAGATAAGGTTAATGTGTGGTCTACACCTGGATATAAGGCAGGTGGTTTTCCCCATAAATTATCCCTCAGAGAAAAGTGCGACTTGCTTTGTATTTCAGTTTTTACAAAGCCTCACAGAGTCTTTTGCATTACCTAGACTATCTCAATTGCTATATTTTTAAAGCTATTTTCTATGTATTTGTTTGTTCAGCTTTACCAGGTCTTAGCTGTGGCATGCAGAATCTTTAGCTGCAGCGTGCGAACTCTTGGCTGTGGCAGGTGGGATCTATTTCCCTGATCAGTGAGTCTTAGCCATTGGACCATCAAGGAAGTCCCTCTTCAATTACTTTAAACAACAAAGTGTTTGCAAAAGACCAATTTACAGAAGTCACCTGACGAAGGGGTTTAAAAAAGTTTTTGACACAGATGTAGTCATTATACTGGATAGGGCAATAGCACCCCACTCCAGTACTCTTGCCTAGAAACTCCCATGGATGGAGGAGCCTGGTGGGCTGCAGTCTATGGGGTCACTAAGAGTCGGACACAACTGAGTGACTTCACTTTCACTTTTCACTTTTATGCATTGGAGAAGGACATGGCAACCCACTCCAGTGTTCTTGCCTGGAGAATCCCAGGGATGGGGGTAACCCTAGTGGGCTGCCATCTATGGGGTCACAGAGTCGGACACGACTGAAATGACTTTGCAAAGATGCAAGCCTCATAAAGAGGACTTTAAAAAGGATGTTGTGATCACAAATATAAACCAATAAGACACACACAAAAAAACAATACTGTCCTAGGATTAAGTGAACTGGGACTTTAAGTATGAAATATCTCAGTGATAACATCATATAAAGCTCAGAAAGTTCTGGATAACAAATTATATAGGAGTGAAATGTATGTCATCTAGGAAGTGAGTTGGGTGATTCAGAAACCATCTGCCCATGAAATTTTCCAGGTAAGAATACTGGAGTGGGTTGCTATTTCCTACTCCAGGGGTAATAAAGATATGAGGCCAAAGATGCACAGGATGAGATGCAATAAAGATGTTTTGTAAAGTGTCAGATTAGGGGGAAAAACAGTATTTCTAAATTAACCTGCCTCTTGAGAAATCTGTATGCAGGTCAGGAAGCAACAGTTAGAACTGGACATGGAAAAACAGACTGGTTCCAAATAGGAAAAGGAGTACGTCAAGGCTGTATATTGTCACTCTGCTTATTTAACTTATATGCAGAATACATCATGAGAAATGCTGGGCTGGAAGAAGCACAAGCTGGAATCAAGATTGCCGGGAGAAATGTCAATAACCTCAGATATGCAGATGATACCACCCTTATGGCAGAAAGCGAAGAGGAACTAAAAAGCCTCTTGATGAAAGTGAAAGAGGAGAGTGAAAAAGTTGGCTTAAAGCTCAACATTCAGAAAACGAAGATCATGGCATCCGGTCCCATCACTTCANTGTCTTCTCTGTGGTTAATGATGGTCTGGACTTCATCTTACATCACTCCTTGGGATGTAGCAATTTGCATTGCCAAAGGGTCCCCTATGTCAGTCTTGAAAAGTCTTGGCTTTGTCTCCCTACATGTACTGTTTTTTTCCTCACTTGTAGAATTTGTCAACTTGTAGAATTTGTAAACAGTGGCAGCCTAGCATGGGCTTTGGGGTTTAGATTTGCTTTTAGACATGGCTTGTCTAAGCTGACTGCATGAAGCATGGGACAAGTTGTTTCAAATCTGTGGGGAGCAGTCCTATAGGGTGAGGGTTCCGCTGTCGTAGGGTTGCTGTTCAGCCTGGGAATGTCCACAAGTGCTCCAGATGAGAGAGTCGCCGCTTCAATAAATTCAGGCTACGTTGTGAACCTTCCAGTGTCATCCCCTTCAAGATTCACAAAGTTCCTGTACAAGTTTCCCAAACTGGACCGTGGAACCCTTTCTCTTTCCTGTGTTGTCTGCAGTGCCAAGTTGACAGAAACAGTGATATTTTCTTCCTCCCTTTGTGGCTAAAACTGAGACCTAAAAGAAATGAAATATTTTGCTTTAGGCCACACACTTAATACATCCCTTTCAGTTATTTGAAGTCTTAAATATATGAGCCTCTGCTATGGGTCAGTTAATGTTCTGGGCCCAGGGAAAGAACAGTAAAGGCAGTGTATATTGCCTCTGCTTATAGGCTGATGCTCAAGGGTGTTAATTTAACAAGCAGTTAATACGCTTGTTTTTTACTGTCAGTATTAAAGTGGAGAACAATAAGTATCCAGATTATCCCAAATAAAGTTTCCCTGACTTCAACTTCCAAAATTTAGCAGTCCTGGTATACCCCGGGGCAGATTCCTTCAGTTTGCAGATAATCTGGTTCAGCTCTGTAAACAGAATGTCCTTTGCGGTCACCTCTTGACCAGTCTCCTGTAATTTAGAATAAATAGCAGACTAAAAAGTGTTAATCTCCCTTAAAGTCTCAATGAACCAAACCCACAAACTTACTGAAGTCCGTATAGTGGTATTTGCAGAGGGAAAAAAAAAAAAAAAAAAAAACTCTTAGCCTCAAGGGAACTTAATTTGAAAAGTTTGAGGAGCTGTAGAAAACTCAAATGCTAATCAGGGTCACGGGAGGAAAAGGCAGGTTGGCTCATTAACAACAGCTTGGTACTGTGTTGTGCAAATTAGCAAGAATGAGAACCAGGAGGTAGCGGGGAAGGTGGGCTTTGAAAGAATGGAGACTGAGAACACACGGATAGGTAGAGAGAAAGTTCATTTCATTTCATAATTCGGCTGAAGAGAGACTGGTTTGTCCCTGTCCCCAAGCCCCACTTCAGTGTCAACTCTACCCAAAGACATATTTATAGTTTAAAAAAGTTATGTATGAAATAAACAAGTGTCAGAAAAGGGGTAGAGGACTAATTAATACAGTTCATCTTATCCAACTTTGGTAGACGTCTGTGTTTTATGTCCTTCCTTTCTCTCTGAATACAGACCAAAAGTTCCTACCCAGAGCATTATATAGAGAACAGAAGTTTGACAGTCAGTAGTGAGCCATTTTAGATGTCTCATCTGGCCTTCTGTTTCACAGAGGAGGAAATTGAAGCCCAGAAAAGGGACAGGACTTACCCCAAATGAGTGAGTGGTAGTATTCAAACTAGTCTGTCAGGCTTTTTCTTTAAAAAAAAAAAAAAAAAATTAACAGTCTTGTAAATTATTTGGTTGATGGGTTGGTGGCTTTGTTTAGCTTTTAAGAACTTTTCATTAAAAAGGAGTTTACAGTTTGCTTTTTATCCCCTTGTTTTCATTGCCAAAGCACCCTGTCTTTTGCACCTAAAACTAAATTCAAGGTTACTGCCACTTAAAAGATGTCAACCAAGCCTGAGTTCACTGTCAAACTCAGAAATTCTGATGCTCTAAGGTACACACTGATCCTTCTAAGAAATAGCAACAAAAAGGACCAAAAAGAAAATCCAGGACAAATCCTCAAGATTCATAAAACTGAATAATTAGAAGTTTGGAAAAGTTAGGAACCTAGCTTATCCTAGCTTGGTAAAACTTGTTCCGTTTGACCGATTATTTGGTGTTTATTGTACTCAGGATACCTTGCGGGTCTTCAGGTGGCTGGGAATCTTGGCCCCCAGGAGATAGTCTTGTCTGCACACTGATGGAGTGCTGCGTCAGGGGTGACTAGTGACGACTGTGAGCCACATGTTGTTCTAGAGAAAGCTGTGCAAAGTTTCCTCCACGAGGCATGCAGAAGACTTCCCCATAAGATCTTACTCTTAAGGGTGAAAGGTGAAAGGTCACAAGTGGTGGGTTTCCTGGAAAGTAGTAGAGGTTCCCTCTGGGATCAGAGAGGCCTGAGGAAGCAAGGGAAGGAGGTGGACCTCAGTAAGCCGAGGGGGAGCCAGTGTGGGGAGGGCCCAGAATCTTAGTGGGTATGTTGTCGGCCTGCAGACTCCTCTCAGGCGTTGAGAACCCAGGGGAACCTTGGGTTCAGAGCTGGGTTGCCCCATTCCAGGCCCCTAGAAAGCAACTCTGAATTCTCTGTGGCAGCTTTGGGGCCTCAGAGTATAGAGAATCCCCCAGGTAGAGGCAGAGAGCTGACTGGTAGTCTTTGGCTACCCTGACGTAGATAAAAAGGCGGCATCAGGGGCCCTAGAAATAAATGGGATACAGTAGAATGTTGGCTTTGTCAGAAGCTGTCAGTCCCAGTTTCTCACCCTGTTCAACAAAACGCTAAACCTCACTGGTTGCTGTGTGCCCAGAGCTGTTATGAATGAAGGCTTACCAATTAACTGATGTAGTCCTCACAGGTACCTTTTGAAGTGTATACTGTGATTATCCCTGTTTTACAGGTAGGACAGTTGAGGGACTGAGGTTAGTGAAATTGCCTGCTATAAAGCAGCTAAGCAGATAGCCAAGTCAGGCCCAAGCACTGGCATTCTGGATCAAGCCTGCTTTCCTTCACAAAGCTGTGCTACACTTGGAGACAGGTGGCTTATGTCTGAGCTTTCCTGTTTCTCTTAGTGGTTAAATGGGTGTAATGATATTTTACTCAAAAACTAGTGACTACTATATATTTTCGATTCTGTATTAACCAGTACTCATGGCACTGCTTATTTCTGCTGGTGCTTCCCCTATGTCTCAGCTGCCAGGGACCCTCTACTTCCTTTCTGTTCTCTTGATTGTCTTGGGACAGCCACACAGACTTTTATTTTCTCTTGCTACTGGCAGACTGCCTTCCTTCTGTGTGCAGTGGGGGTTTTAGATACCAGCCCCAGGAGATAGTAGCAGCCCTTACTTGAGAGCTTTGATTAATTGGGATCATGTTCGGTAGGGCCTTTTATGGCGTAAATAAACTGTCAAGGAGAGCTTAGGGTCCCAATAGAACATCAGTTTATTTTCAACTTGAACTTGGCATTCAGTGATATTTAACCAGTGGCCCTCCTCATGGACTCACAAATTCTGGATGCTTGCTTAGTTGTCTTAATCTACATATTCTGAAGCCCTATACTAGAATGTTTTATTTCTCTGTTTTACGCCTTTTCAGCTAACAGCTCTCATCTTGATTCATTTCACCCAGTTTTGGATCACCTACTCAGTGTGTGTGAGGTACATCGAGGGAGCCCAGAGACTTGGCCTTGTTCCACTGTGGTGCCCAGTCTAAGGGAGGAGACAGACAGACACAGCACAGCTGGTGATACTTGACTGCAGCCTATGGGAGGCGCTCTAGGGGGACAGCTGGCAGGAATGTGGACTAAGTTGAGCAGAGGGAAGGATGAGTTATAAAAGGGCAAATCAGAAGTTGGCCTGGCAAGGCCTACTGCACATGGAGAGAGAAACAACCAGGACTGCCCTGGCCCGTCTGCCTGGTCAAGATTTTTTAACAAGGTCCTTGGAATGTTCCAAGTCCTAATAACTAATCTTAGATTTTCATGGTTCACCCTCTCATTTAATCCTCTCCACTTTAGGTTAGAGTTTCTGTTACCTAGTTTTACACACAAGAAAATCAAGATCCATCAAGTTGAGTAACTTACAGTGTTGTAGCGTTACTTGAGTAACTTGTTATATACTAGTAGTAACTTGTAGCGGTGTAGGGTCCAGGTCTAGGTTTATATCCGGATGTTCTTTCCAGTTCTTGACCTGCTGCTCTGTGACTCTCCTGCTTTATGACACATTACCATGATTAATATTGGATGGTTCTCTGCTCTGGTGTCCAGGCACCTTGCAAGATGCTTTGTGTGTCACAATTAAGCCTTATTCCAGCCTATTGGGGAACGTGTCTCTTCCAAGTTTATGAGAAATGAACCGTTCATGGGGTCTTTTTTAGAAGTTGGCCTAGGAAGACATAGCCATGAAAGTGTCGGAGTGGGTGATTTTGGCCCCAGGAAGGCCACTGGGCCAGAGACTTCAGCATTGGCCTCGTGGCCTCTGTTGGACACTGTATCTTGCTCTGGCAGCCACTCGGAGGGGGTCTGTTCTCTAGTGCACAGTGACATGTGATTAATGAAGTACTTTGAATTGAACACAGCCTGTGGTGTTGACACTGGACCCAGCCTCTTTATAGTGACACAGGTCAGGGTCATTGAGGCCGGGACCAGGGCTTGGTCTATGAGCTCATCTTGGGAGAACATGCTGGGTGGTCCTCATCTTTGGCATCTTCTTGGGACTGATCTTCTGAGCCACTTCTTCAGTTAAAAGGTTATATATTAAATTTTTTATTTAATACAAAATAGGAAGGGCTATCGGAGAAAGCAATGGCACCCCACTCCAGTACTCTTGCTTGGAAAATCCCATGGATGGAGGAGCCAGGTGGGCTGCAGTCCATGGGGTTGCTAAGAGTCGGACAGGACTGAGCGACTTCACTTTCACTTTTCAATTTCCTGCATTGGAGAAGGAAATGGCAACCCACTCCAGTGTTCTTGCCTGGAGAATCCCAGGGGTGGGGGAGCCTCTTGGGCTGCCGTCTATGGGGTTGCACAGAGTCGGACACAACTGAAGCAACTTAGCAGCAGCAGCAGCAGGGATGGCTATGGTCATAACAAATTTTCAAACCTCAATTCTGGCTTCCTTTATAATGTTTTTTGAACATAACTTAAAAATTTTGTACCTTATTTCCTATTCCACATTAACTATGCTTATGATGTGTTACATGACCTTTCTCTTTTGGCTAAGTAAATTTTATTGAAGTAAAGCATGACCCTNGGATGGCTATGGTCATAACAAATTTTCAAACCTCAATTCTGGCTTCCTTTATAATGTTTTTTGAACATAACTTAAAAATTTTGTACCTTATTTCCTATTCCACATTAACTATGCTTATGATGTGTTACATGACCTTTCTCTTTTGGCTAAGTAAATTTTATTGAAGTAAAGCATGACCCTGTAAGCATTCAGCTAAGCTGGCGATGCCATTACTAATCATTACCTGCGCGTGGACGGTCGTTCTGCCTCCTCACTTGACTGTGCTGTGTGGAGATCGGCTCTGCATGTTTTAGTGCTTGCTGGTAGATTTTTGTTTTGTCCTTTTGGTTCTTTTAAATTCCTGGAATGGGATTTTTATGTCACATTGAGCATTTTGAAGACTTGCGATAAATATTGCTGAATTATCTCAGCACACTTATCAAAATCATAATTAATCCTTCATGAAAAATGCATCAGCATGTTGTGTGATTGGCCTTGATGAATATTAAACTCCTTGGGGGCATCCGTAAGAGTCCTTAAGGAGCTGCATCCGAGTGGGAAATGGAACATCCAGGTGTTACCTTCTGCTGCTGGCAGCAGGAGGCGGCAGGAAAGCATCACGGTTAGAAACCCGGGCTGTGGAGACTCTCAGGGCTGCCTCTCTGAGACTGCAGTGAGGCCGTAGCCTCTGTTTCCTCGCTTGTGGAAGGGTCGTGTGAGTAGATGCAAGTTTGAAGTGAGGAGAGGGTTGGCTCCTTCCTTCCTGTCACATGGGACGGACACGTGATACATGGCTAAGTCCTGTTGATTCTAAATCTCAAGACCTTTCCCATCCCACTCTGGCCTCCTCTCCTGCTCTCTCCTTCTGATGCGTCTCTTGGCCGCTAGTCTGTCTTCCGTCTCTAACTCCTGCCTCCAGAGGGAACCTGGTTCTCAGATGTGTTTCTGCACGTTGACATCTCTGAAATAAGCACTTGGTGGCAAGCCAGGGTGTTGTCAGCTTGGGTGTCTGGTCATTTAACGTTAGAGACTTCTTAATTTCAATAAGCAGCTTATTTTTCTAAAGTACTTCAAGGACTTTTAGTCATTTGCCGTCTCTTAGAGTTCACATTCTTTGTCTGCCAGACGCCATTTCTTTTGACCTGACTCCAGGTCGTCTTCAGCCTCATTTCTCCCTGTCTCCTAGCACGTCTCTTCTGTGATTACCCCAGTTACGTGGGGCCCTTGCTGCAAGTACGCAGCCCCCTGAGCTGTGTGCGCTCGCTCTCTTCATCCTGGGAGGCACAATACGTGAGCCATTGCTCTCAGCCTGCCTTTCCCTTATCCTGACCGCCTTTCCCTACTCCTCAGGCAGAGCTGCCTCCTGTTCTTCATTCACATAGCTGCAGTCATTCTGCTTCTAGGGACTGGAAGCCTTCGTAAGGGCAGAGCCTGCCGCTTGTCACATCTCTGGGGTCTGAGAAGCAGTATGTACTCTAGTATGACCGTGCACTTACACTAGAGCACAGCAGATGTGAATAAATTATTATTTATAGGATGGATAAACAGGTTCCTTCTGTATAGAACAGGGAATTATATTCAGTATCCTATGATAAACTATAATGGAAAAGAATATTAAAAGAATGTATGGTATAACTGAGTCACTTTGCTATATCGCAGAGATTGGCACACATTGTAAATCAACTATATTTAAATTTTTTTTTTAAAGTCTAATTTCTGGGGGAAGTGCCTGCCTTTCCATAGCTCGTATTGATGCATCCTTATGCCGAGTGTGCTGGCCTCAAGTTTCTCGATAGAGCCCGTTTTGTTGGACGGTTTCAACACTACTTATGCCCATGAGTAATGAGATGTGAGACACCTGCTTAATTTTTTATTTTTATTTTTTGTTAATTATATCTCTGTGAACTGTGGCACAGGTTATGTTTTGAAGTACAAAGTTTATCTTGTGGTCTTCTGGCTATTGGACTTGGAGAAGGTAATAAAATGCCTGTGAAAGTGGCCTGCTCTAGGTAGCATATGAGTTTTAGCTGTTACAGCCTGAGAAATGTGATGTAATCACCCACTTTCATTTTCTGGTCTCTATTTCCTCTTTGCCTAACATGTGAGAGGTGAATTCTCTGGCCTCCCACACTCGGGAGTACTGAAATCAGTGACTTGCTGGGCCTTGGCTGAGGTCCGCTGGGAATGATGGTGTAGGAGACGTGATTCCACCAAAGCACCTAAACTCTGCTGACTGTGGCTTACCTCAGGAACACGTGGTGTGTCATTCTCACGTAATGGATGAGAGATGGAGGCTGAGAGGTTCAGGGACTCACCCCACGTGCTAGCCAACTTCCCATCACCCTCGGTCTCAAAGTCACCCAGTAAACCACGGAGCAGAATTGGGGTCTAAGCCTGGACCTGGCTTCCGGCCCGCCCTCACTCTTGCTGCTGGCTTCTCGACAGAAATGCACCCAGTGCGTCCAGTGCCCCCCTCCACCGTGCTGTGATGTGAGGTCACTGAAAGGAGGCCCAGGAGGCAGTCTGCCTGAAGGAGGGGACCAGAATTCTGACATGCCTCTCCCGTTTTCGTGGGCAGCTGGGATTCCTGCATGAAAACGGATGCTGCGGCTTATAGAACAAGCCCAAGGCCCTTGCCTGTGCAGAGAAGTGCTTTTTGTCCCTGGGACATGTCGCCGCGTCCCCCCACCTTCCATTCCGTCACGCTCACTGATGTGTCTGCTTCCTGTCCAGCACTGGCATCTTAACAGACAGCCCTCTCCTCTGGTGTCTCCTGACCTTAGCTTATTCTCCAGAGCAAGTCCCTCCGTCTTGGGTGTCTCTATCCACCCACCCATTGACTGAGGGCACTTTCCTTTTTTTTTTTCTTTTCCTGATTCTCATAACCTGAACTTAACAGTTATGTGGTCATTTTTGTAGAGTTGTTTTCTTTTTACTTCAGTTGCCATAGTTACCAACTTTGTATATAAAATAATCATCCCCACCCTCTGTTACCCCACCAGAAGTTGCACTGTTTTCTGATGTGGCCTTTTCAGAAGGAATCTGATGGCTTTTTAATAGTTTCCTTTCTGGCTCTACCATCAGCAAACATTTCATGGTCTCCTTTTTATGGATCTTTACTCTGGAGTCTAGATTGATCAAATCATTGCTTTATTTTGCAGTCTTAGATAGAGCCTTAACCCGCTAGAGCTGATGACCTAGAAAGAGGATTAGGAGACGAGAAACAACTGGTTTTAAAAAAAAAAAAAAAAAAACCATCTGCCCTAAACTGGTTCTACCTGTATTGCTTTTGATTGTGAGCAATATAAACAAATTATATAATTACAGGGGCAATGTGGTCTGTCAGATGATGGTCAAAAACCTAAAGCTTTTGCCTTGTGCATCTAGTCACCTTGCATCAACCTGACATTCCCAAACCACTGGCTTTTTGTTGACTGTGTGCCTTGGTGATTTGGGGGCTTAGTGGGGTCTCATCTGAATCACCTGCTCTCCTTGTAATAAAGTAAATGGTAAAAGGAACCTTCTGGCAGAGACTTGTGTAATGGGGTGCATCCTTCATTTTTGATAGAATGAAGACACCGTGTTAGGGGTCAGAGGACTTGTCATGAAAGATCCGTGTGACCACCCAGGGCTGGCCCAGCCGCCTCATCAGCAGGATGAGACACCTGCACACCTAGGCTCAAGCTATTTGGGCTCTTGCAATCATCAGATAGCTTCCTGCTAAGGTTTCCGTGAACTGTTATTGCTTTATAAAGTATGTTGGGCTTTGTTTGGGTGCCAGTCACCAGCTTTCCTGGAGTTTCTGTGCTTCAAAAGGAAAGACTTTCTGGAGAAGGCAGAGCTGGAGTTTCAAGCCCACACAGCTTGATTGTATCTTATACCCACTTCAGACTTCCTCTTCACACCTCTCTGGTCCTTTTGTCCCTGGGCTTCATTATCTATCCCGTCTCGGCCTAGAGTTACCATCTGGCTGTTCCCTGCTGATTTACTGCCTGTCTCTCAGGGTCACTCAAGTCCTGCCCCTTTGGGCTTTTTTAGATCTGGTGACTCCTGCCCACTCTTCACTGTTCATAAAACTTGGCCTTGATGCCGATGCACAACTTAGGATGCTTGCTGTTGTAAAGATCTGTTCTCTTCTTCAAACTAAACTTCGTAGAGATGGGCCTATTAACGTATCTAACTGGTGTCGGGGGCGGCTACCAGGACACACTGAGTGAAAGATGGCTGAAATAAAATTGTACTGCCATTCCAGATGCGTCGATGACGAGAATCCTGTACAAAGCAGGGAGGGGTGGAGGGAAGGTCTTTGGCCTCTCATAGGGTGACAGACATTTGACGGTCTTCTCACACGTTTTCACTCATCACAGCAGCAGCCCTGGGAAGTATGCTACCTATTTGGGCACAGTATAATGAAATACAATAGCTCTGCAGTCGTAGATGTGAGTCCGTGAACTCTTAAGTCTCCGTGAGCCTTGGGTTCATTTCATTAGATGGGGCTATTGTTTTCCTTCTACGGTGCTGGTAAATTTTAAATGGAATGTCAGGTGCCTGCATTGGTACTGTGTCTCACACACGGCCATTGACAGGTAAAGAAGCAGAAGCGG
Source organism: Neotragus moschatus (assembly GCA_006410615.1). Classification (NCBI taxonomy): domain Eukaryota; kingdom Metazoa; phylum Chordata; class Mammalia; order Artiodactyla; family Bovidae; genus Neotragus; species Neotragus moschatus. The sequence goes on along the minus strand of SJYA01001925.1, from coordinate 1,437,840 downwards.
AAACTGGGCAGGGCGCGCTCCTCCTGGCTGACGAGCGTTGAGCCCGGGCTCCCTTCTCGTGCTGTCCCTTGACTCCCTTGAGTGAGCAGAGGCAGCTAGCTCTGTGGCAGTTTTGCCAGTCCTCTTGGATCGTAGTAGCTGTCAGCAGCGTCCTTCCTCCTCTCGTGAGCCGCATCTCTGTAGTCTGTAAGTGGTGTGACTGCGTCCATCTCACTCAGGCTCTTTCTGGTCTTCCCTTGATTTAGGAGAAAGGATCCTGGGTTATGCTGAGGAACCCTGCTATCTCTGGTTTGTCATGGAGTTCTGTGAAGGTGGAGACCTGAATCAGTATGTCCTATCCCGGAGGCCGGACCCAGCCACCAACAAGAGCTTCATGCTGCAGCTCACAAGCGCCATTGCCTTCCTGCACAAAAACCACATCGTGCACAGGGACCTAAAGCCAGACAACATCCTCATCACAGAGCGGTCTGGCACCCCCATCCTCAAGGTGGCAGACTTTGGACTAAGCAAGGTCTGTGCTGGTCTGGCCCCCCGAGGTAAAGAGGGCAATCCAGACAACAAAAATGTGAATGTGAATAAATACTGGCTGTCCTCAGCCTGTGGCTCAGACTTCTACATGGCCCCTGAAGTCTGGGAGGGACACTACACAGCCAAGGCTGACATCTTTGCCCTGGGCATTATCATCTGGGCAATGATAGAAAGAATCACTTTCATTGACTCTGAGACCAAGAAGGAGCTCCTGGGGACCTATATCAAACAGGGGACTGAGATCGTCCCTGTTGGTGAGGCGCTGCTAGAAAACCCAAAGATGGAGTTGCACATCCCCCAGAAACGCAGGACTTCCATGTCTGAGGGGATCAAGCAGCTCTTGAAAGATATGTTAGCTGCTAACCCACAGGACCGGCCTGATGCCTTTGAACTTGAAACCAGAATGGACCAGGTCACATGTGCTGCTTAAAATTCAGGGCAAAGCATCTTGGGTGTTTTTCAACTAGGTGAGTGTATCTCTGTTTGCTCTGCATGCGCACTTGCTGGACTGCTGGATTCCTCAGACTCGCCCGGGGGTGGGAGGGGAGATGGGGCGTGGAGTTGGGGGAAATGCAGGGTGGAAGCGAAATGAAGTGCTCGTCACCACAGATTCCTCCCAAGTCTCAACGAGGAGGCATGGGATTATTTGAGTACAAATTAGAAAGTCTGTAGAGAAGTTTTGAGTGGACTCTGCATTTGAACTGAGTCTCTTAAGATTTTTAGAAACACTTTTTCTCAATAAATGCTTACTGTAGAAAATGTGCAAAAGTACAGACAATTTTTTTCAGAATAAACACTGTCCCCAACTTGTATGCTTCTACATGCACATTCAGTTCTGTGTAGTTTAAATCATGCTGTTTTAGGTTTAGTTTCCTGTTCTTCCATTCAGTTCTAACCTGAACATTTCCCCATATCATTCCTTGAAAGATCAGTTCAGTCAGTTGTGTCCGACTCTCTGCAACCCCGTGGACTGCAGCACACTAGGCTTCCCTATCCATCACCAAATCCCGGAGCTTGCTCAGGCTCACGTCCATCTAGTCGGTTATGCCATCCAACCATCTCTTCCTCTTGTCCTCCTACCGTCAATCTTTCCCAGCGTCAGGGTCTTTTCCAGTGAGTCAGTTCTTCATATCAGGTAGCCAAAGTATTGGAGCTTCAGCTTCAGTCCTTCCAATGAATATTCAGGACTGATTTCCTTTAGGATTGACTGATTTGATCTCCTGCAGTCCAAGGGATTCTCGAGTCTTCTCCAATACCACAGTTGGAAAGCATCAATCCTTCAGCACTCAGCTTTCTTTATAGTCCAACTCTCACATCCATACATGACTGCTGCTGCTGCTAAGTCGCTTCAGTCGTGTCTGACTCTGTGCGACCCCATAGGCGGCAGCCCACCAGGCTCCCCCATCCCTGGGATTCTCCAGGCAAGAACACTGGAGTGGGTTCCATACAGGACTACTGGAAAGTAATTGACGTTCCATTATAGGTGCCATAATGTAATTATTCTCCCGCTTCAGATAGCAAATGGTTTCTTCATTTTAGATACTATAAACAGTGGGTGAGTGAATTCTTATATCGAAATCTTCACTTATTTAACAAATTGGTGGTGGACTTTAATTTGTTAAATACTGTGCTGCTGCTAAGCTGCTAAGTCGCTTCAGTCGTGTCCGACTCTGTGCGACCCCATAGACGCCAGACTACCAGACTCCCCCGTACTATGCTAGGCTTTCGAAAAATGATGATAAGCAAAATCAGAAACATGCCCCATCCTTGGGATTTCTGCAGCTTAGTCAAGGAGAGAATCATTAAATCATTGTTTATCATAGTTGCTTTACAATGTAAGGAAATTGACCTTCCAGAGAATGGCGCCCAGAAACAAGAGTAGGCAACTGGAAGCAGAGGGGAGCATTCGGGTAAAAGGCCTAGTCTCTGCAAGGGAGCTGAAGCAGCGGCAGCCTAGCAGTTTGGGGTAGTGAAAGATGAAGACAGGTAGTAGTTGAGGAGGACCTGCAAGAGCATGAATAGAGCTGAGGTAAAAGCATACGAAAGTGTATTCCGGGAACAGCAGTGGTGGTTCAGTTGGACCAGAGTCTGAGATGTGAGCAAAGGGAAAAAGCTTAGAAATAAGATGAAAGATGGGACCCTGGAATCTGACCTTGACTTAGTAGGCGTTTGGGAGCCATCTGTAAGCTGGAGGAGAACAGTGCACTAAGAACTTCAGCATGTGCATGCTGGTTTGAACTGGAGTTTAGGGGACCAGTTGGACCAATCGTTTGATTCATACTAGTCAGAAGATGTTGTTGAACCTAATGGATAGCACTGAGGGTAGAGAAATGCCCTGGATCTTTGGGGCAGAATTAGCAAGGCAGCTGGCCAGTGTGGAAATAGTAGATACTGGGAGATTGATACACTTGCTGGCTAGTGTATTGGTCAGATTTGATTTATTTCCCTTAAAGGGAAAAGAAAACATTGATCACCTTGAATGCCAGGTATTTTCACATGTACCATTTTGTTTCATACTTGCAGCCCTGCAAAAGGTTACGTCATTTACCCAAGGTCCTACTAATTTAAAAATAGGGGCTTCCTTGGTGACTCAGTGGTACAGAGCTCACCTGCCAATGCAGGAGATGCAGGTTGGAACCCTGGGTCGGGAAGATCCCCTTGGCGAAGGAAATGGCAACCCCCTCCAGTATTCCTGCCTGGGAAAGCCCATGGACAGAGAAGAGCCTGGTGGGTTACAGTTCATGGGGGTTGTAAAAAGCGTCAGACACTATTTAGCTGCTAAACGGCAACGGCAATGTCTTACTCACGCCCCCTCCTCCCCAGCCCCATTTTTTCTTAGTATCAAGATGGCAAGCTGAAAATAAGCTAGCCTTAGATTTTGCTGAAGCCTTGAGAGGAGGTGATAGGTAGAAGCCGATCCCTGTGGTCATGAGAAAGAGCTTCGGCACCTGGGGCACAGAACTCTCCCTTACCTGGGTGGGTTCTTAGTCCCTTCTTTCCCTTTGTCACCCTTAGGTTTCTGGTTGGAGTTGGTTAATGCTGAGTCAGTGAACTTCTCAAATGAGTCACTCCAGGTTTAATTCTTCCATTCCACAAACATTCATTATCTTCCAGGTGCCAGGCCACTTTGTGCTACTGCCCAGTAAGAGAACAGCATTCTTAAAGCTAGGTTTGGGGTAGTACCATGTTCAAGCCTAAAAAGAGTTGGCTGGACACTATTTTAACTGTATTTCATGCTGGCAATTCCCATCTCATCTTTTCCACTTTTAGAAAACTTCTTAGAATACAAGTTTGCCCTGGGGTACGAAGAACGTCATCATTGGAAGAGGGACCTGAATTTGGGTTAGGGTTATGGGGTTGTCCTAACTAGTTGAAATTGTGGCTCCCATTTGGACACCCAACCTTGGGATCTGCGCTGTGTTGCAGGGCAAAGTTAAAGCTAAATAGGAGTATTGTTTCAAGTAGGAGAAATAAGTGACCTTGAGAACAGATTGGGAACATAGTTATGGCCAAGTGTCCCACACTCTGACAGCTAATGAGGGACAGGGGTTGGTCAGTGGCACCTGTCCTGCTCTGTTCTAGCTGAACACTTAGAATTTGGGCTGGATTCAGGGCCCAAGTTTTTGTGACCGGGAGCTGAACCTTGTTGTGCCAAAGGTTTAAATCACTTGTGCTATAAATGAGTATCTGGCTGGTTAGAGAATCAGAGGCTTAGGCTGGGAAGATCTGTGGAGTCCAAACTCCCCTTTCTGCCAGTCAAACTTTATATATAGATGAAGAAACTAGTTCTGTATATTCAACATATTTATTGAGAAACTATTTGCCAGGGATTATTTCAGACACAAAAGATATATTTGTGAACAAAACCAACAAATTCTTGCAACTGTAGAACTTACATTTCCTGGAGAGATGAACAAACATAACTGTTAGCTATGGGTTGGTAGGGCAGGGTGGAGGATGAAGGTAGTGTAGACCAGGATAAGTGAAATTAGAATGCAGAGAGGTGAGGGATGGGGATGTACTTTCAAGTGGAAGAGATCGGGGTGGGTCTCCTTAAAGACACTAGTGACTTTTGATCATAGGTTAGAAGGAGTTGAGGGAGTGAGGTACTAGGATTTCTGGAGGAAGAAAATCTCAGAGGCAGTAACCATGATAACAACTTGAAGGCTAGACAGTGATCAGGGAGGTAAGTATAGGAAAAGAAGCTAGAGAGGTAAGTAGGAGTCAACTGAGAGTCCTTGGACTGCAAGGAGATCAAACCAGTCAGTCCTAAAGAAATCAACCCTGAATATTCACTGGAAGGATTGAAGCTGAAGCTGCAATTCTTTGGCCACGTGAAGTGGCCCCCTGAAGTGCTGACTCAGAAAAGACCCTGATGCTGGAAAAGATTGAAGGCAAGAAGAGAAGGGGACAGCAGAGGATGAGATGATTGAATGGCATCACTGACTCAATGGACATGAGTTTGAGCAAGCTCCAGGACAGGGAAGCCTGGTTTGTTGCAGTCTGTGGGGTCACAGTGTTCTTGCCTGGAGAATCCCAGGAATGGGGGAGCCTGGTTGGGAGGCCGTCTATGGGGTCGCACAGAGTCGGACACAACTAAAGCGAGTTAGCAGCAGCAGTGGGGTCACAAAGACTCAGACTGAACGACAGAAGAGACACTGTAGGCCACTGTAAGGATTTTGGCTTTTAATCTTCAGTAAGACGAAAGGTCATTGATGTGTTTTCAGCTGTGTATCTGATCTTTTGAAAGGATCACTGTAACTACTGTGCTAAAAGTAAACTGGAGGGGGCAAGTGAGGGGATAGGATGGGAGGTTACTCTGATAACCCAGGTGAGAGATAAAGATGGCTTTGAACAGTGGAGCGGGGAAGATAATGATTGGATTTGGGGTGAATTTTGAAGTCAACCGATAGGATTTCATGCTAGATTGAACATAAGATGTGAGAGAAAGGAATTAAGGATGACTCCAAGTTCTTGGCTTTGTAAACCATTGGGAGGATAGAGAGAGGATCAAATGAGATGGGAAGAGCAGATTTGGCTGAAGGAATTTAGGTCTTGGTCATCTGAAAGTTTGGAATGTCTGTTCAGAATCCAAGTACAGAAGTTGAGTAGGCAGGTGGAGTCTGAAGTTCAGGGGAGAGAATGGTCTAGAAGTACAAGTGTGGAGATGGCCAAGCATGTTTTAAATGTTTCTTTCAAATGAATAGTTACATGCTGTCGCACATAATTTATGAAAAACAACTTTCCAAAAGCATATTTAGTGAGTTGTTCATTTGCTAAATTCTGTGCAGCTTTGGTGACTCCATGGACTGTAGCCCACCAGGCTCCTCTGTTCATGGGATTTCCCAGGTGAGAATACTGGAGTGGGTTGCCTTTTTTTTCAGAGGATCTTCCCAACCCAGGGATAGAACCTGCATCTCCTGTATTGCAGGCAGATTCTTTATCACTGAGCCACTGGGGAAAGCCCATGTTTAGTCAGTAGGGTGGCATTGTTTTATATTTTTGCAAATCAGCATCTGCTTTGATAGTCAGCTGAATTCTCATTTGCTTCCGCTGTGTACCCTGGTGCTACATCACTCATCATGTAGCTTCTGGAAAACTTCACCATACACTTAGAATGAAAGTGAAAAAGACAGATAACTGAAAAGTTTTGTCTTCATGTGTTGCCAAGCAGCAGAACACATTTTGATGCCTCTTCCTTTTACCATGATGGGGAGCTAAGAAGTAGGAGAGACTTAGAGGAAATTATTCAAAGTTCCAAACGAATGGGCAGAACTTGTATGGCCTGATTCCTGGCCAGCTTTCGTACCAAACCTGTGGTCATGGATCACATTCTAGCTGCATAAAATAAACCCAGTTGTCCCGAGTATCAGCATGATGAAAGAATGCCTCAGCAGTTTAGGACTGTAGACTTCAGAGTAATGTTTAAATTGGGGCTAAATGGTTTACAGTGTTTTGCAAACCTTGAATGGAAATGCACCTGGAAACACGGGATTCCTCTTAAAGGATTGTTGCCTCGTGGACTGTCTAGAATTGAGTCCCATCTGTGCTTTTTAGGCTCTGTGACCTCAGGCAAGTTATTTACCTCTCTGGGTTTTATCGTCTGTGAAATGGAGTAGATCATATTTATCTGAGTGCGGCTGTTGGGGGAATTGCAAGAGGCTGTGAAAGTGCCTTGTATAAACTGTCTAAATAAAATACTAAACGGTAGAGTTTTAGATACCCACTTGGGCTTGAGGTGGAAGCATTGTCTTGTCTCTGAAGACAGTGGCTTTTAGTTGCCTTGGTTCTGAGGATTACCAAATAAATAGCTTTCTTTTTTGAAGCAAAGCTATAGTCAAGGCAACTCTGTCCAATAACGTGTTCCAGAAAAATGTATCTATTTTTTTAAAGGTTATTCAGTGATGGGTCCTACTACTCCCTTATTTGTCACTTTTTGAAAATATTTAATAATCCCTAATGGTGCCTACCTGCCAGCCAAAAGCCTTACCCAAAGCAGGAAGCCAGCCAAACTAATGTTCCAGGTGCCACTGCCCACATGTTACCAGGGAGGGTGTTGAGGGATAAGGAACTCTGCATTCACGGCCAAGTTTGCTGTCTGAGACACAGACCTCAGTTCCTAGGGCCTTTTGAAGCCAAGGCCTTGAATGACGTTATGTGGAGTGGGCAGTTCCGGCCTGAAGAAGGAACTCAGATGTTGGTAGATGTGAGGGGTCATAGAAAATGTTCTTTGGACCATATGCTATGTTGGTGGCTGCTCCACATCAGAAAGAAATTGAAGTAATGTGTGCGTGTGCTGAGTCTCCTCAGTCGTGTTCTACTCTTTGTGACCCCATGGTCTGTAGTCTGCCAGGCTCCTCTGTCCGTGGGATTCTCCAGGCAAGAATGCTGGGATGGATTGCCCATTTCCTACTCCAGGGGATCTTCCGCACCTGGGGGTCGAACTTGGGTCTCTGACATCTCTGGCATTGGCAGGCAGGTTCTTTACCACTAGCGCCACCTAGGAAGAGGAATGTTGAAATAATAAATGATGTATTTTTCACTGGCCTGAAGTCCTAAGATGTGGCCCTGGGCTGCCATGCTGGGTATCCGATTGGCTGCTTGACCTGGGCTTCAGGTTTCCTTTCTCTTTTGTGAATTTGAGGTTTTTTAACACGGCACTCTAGTTGAGCCCCTTTGCTGGAGATTGAAAAGTTTTTTCCGCTCATCTCACAGGCAGCAGCATGGGCTTACACTGAAGCTGTAGAAACCCATTCAGATTATTTTCTTCCTTTTGGCTGTAATTAAACCCAAATTGTGTCACCTTATAGGTATCAAGTTCATCAAAAATAAGACTAAAAACTTTAAAATGGGGGGGAGGGGTGCAGTATTTAATGTGGTTTGTTTTAAATGACAAAATCTTCAAAACAGAGTCCTAGGGTAGGAGTGGGGCTGTAAATTCTTAAAAGGTTTTAAGTGAGTGGTTGAGAACCCAAGACTAGATTAGTGTCCAGAATGCACCCGAGAGCGACTCCCTGGCCCAAGCGTCAGAACTAACCCAGGAACTGACAGGCCTTTCTCTCTCAGGACCGCCCTTGCTGTGGGAAGAGGCAGGAGGAGACTGTGGGCAAGACTTAGCTTCTGGGGTTGTGAGACCTCCACTCAGAGCATCGCTTCCTGAGTCTGGAAGTCTCAGGCTCTGATGGAGGATAACTGCCGAAGATGACGATGATGAATGACCATCCCTGGGCTGGGTGCTTTATGACCATGATTTCATTTACGTCTTTTCAAGTAACTTCCTGAAGCCCACAGAGCTTGTAAAGGTCAAAGCCTAGATTTGAACCTAGGTCTAAGTCCGTAGCTTTAGCCAATGTGTATGGAATTGTGTGTAAATCTCAAATGTTTTCAAAATTCAGCAAACCACTAAGCAGCATCTAGATCGCACTGCCGCCTCCCTAGCACCACACGTTCTGAGGTGAGTAACCTGGTCCTGAGGTGCCTGGCACTTAGTCAGTTTCCAGTTGGGAGGTGGTTTCTTCTACTCTGAGGAAGTTCAGAGTGTGCTGGTGAGCAACTAGGCAGCCCAGAGGACAGTGAGCACGGAAGGCTTCTCAGAGGCAGTGCAACCGCTGAAGAGACCAAGGTCCAAGGTTCTCACACCCCAGAGGCACATCCCTTTTAGTGTCCGGGAGAATCTTGAACAGCCCAGAGAGAAGATGGGAGGAACAGAAAAGGAAAGTGCCAACCTCACCCTGAAGTAGATGATTGAAAGTGAAGGTAAAGTCGCTCAGTCGTGTGCAGCTCTCTGTGACCCCTTGGACTGTAGCCTACCACACTCCTCCGTCCGTGGGATTTTCCAGGCAAGAATACTGGAGTGGGTTGCCATTGCCTTCTCCAGGGGATCTTCCCGACCCAGGGATCGAACCCGGCTCTCTCCCACGTTGTAGGCAGACGCTTTACCATCTGAGCCACCAGGGAAGTTGAAGGAGATGATTAGGCCCTTGGAAAGAATGGAAGCTTTAGTTAAAAGTAGAGAGATGGAGGCAAGGGTATTTAGACAGGGACTGTTAATCTTAGACCCAAGCAGAACTAGAACTGCTGAGCCTCTTTTGAGTCCCTGTCTATCAGTGGGGGCCCCAGCCTTGTTCTACCCTGTCTCACTAGCCTTTACAGAGCTGTGAGAGCAGAGGGGTGTGGGTTTGCTTCTCTTTTCCTCGGGAATGTCAAGCTCGGTGTTCACTGAAGGACCTGGTAGCTCCAGGTACCGCCAGTATGCAGTGTGCAGGCTGTCCCTTGCTGAGTCTGTCTGCTGGTGTTTTCTGGGAGTTTCAGTTGGGGAAGGCTGGTGGTAGTAAGGCCAGGCCGCTCCCTGGGTGCCAGCTTTTGCCCCTGCTGTTGCCCTCTCTGTCTGTTGCTCCTGCTGTATCAACATGAGGAAGCTGAGCTGTCTTGTTATGTAACAGGATTGGTTGCCCCCAAGGATAATCTGTCCCTTGAAGCTCTGCAGGACATCAAAGCATCCATGAGGGGACAGGCCTGCCCCAGGGCTGTTGTTGCTCACTTTCTCCTTCCTGGCATCCTTGGCTCCTCCTAGGCTAGGCAGCATCCCTTTGGGCAAATCAAAATAGCTCTTATAATCCTCCAGCTGTGAGCCAAGCTCCTGATGGTTGAGGTCCTTTCAACTCCCCTTTCCTCTTAGCCCAAGGACACAGATACTCCCCCAGCAGTAGCAGCTCCTGGTTGTAAAAACTTGCTTTTCAGGGGCCCTCTGACTTGTGCAGGGCAGAGGCCCCGTCCTTTTATTGCCAGCCCTGAATTAAGCACTTTACCTACAGAATCTTACTTATCACACCATCTGGGCAACTATTCTGTTCTCTGCCCTCATTCTGCAGATGAGGAAGCTGAGTATTCACTACAGTTCTAAGAGTCAGGATTTGAAACCAGGTACCTGACTGGGAATTCCACTGTTCCACCCTGCCTCCTAGAGCCTCTTTAAAAGCAGCTTTGGTGTGTTTCTATGTTGAGGCAGATGCTGGGTCCCCGTCCTGTCAGCTCCACACGAGAGGCCCCCGGTATTAGTGTCAGTGCTGCCCGTGGGCATCCCTCATAGGCCGACGGCCTTGGCACAGCGCGCTGCAGCAGGGCCACCTTCTCCTTCAGGTGAGGCCACCTGCGTGTTGATTTCTCTTACATCACCCTGACACAGCCTCAGACATGGGCAGGCGAGGCAAGACTGGGATGGTGAGGCGCCCGTATAACCAGGGCCCAGGCAAGGGTAGACAGAAGCCACACAAGCAGACAGAGGTTAAAATTGGAAAGCAGAGGACCCAAAGCACGCCCGAGGTGGGGGCAGCAGGAGCGCACAGGCACCGCGGGGACAGGACAGTCTACACACCAGGACAGGAAGGGGCTCTGACGCGTCTCACAGGCGTCCTGTTGTCTCTGATCCCCGGAGCCTGGAAGAAGCCCGTTCTAAGTGAGCTTAAGTAAAGGTTAATCAGGATCTAAAGCAAAATGGCAGGGGTTGCTGGGTTTCTCCCTGACCTATCTTCCAGCTCATTTACTGACCAGAGTGGAGGGCTTTCATGATTTCGTCCCTGTTGTTGATCCAGCTGTCTGCAGCCCTGTGTTGAGTGATTCTGAGGCCAAGTCAGATTGGTGAGCAAGAGCCCTCTTATGGCAGACACTTGCCTAGCAGTGTTCTTGACAGCATAGACCCCACTGTTGTCCTCTGAGACTCCCAAATTAGCCACAGACTTGAGAACAACTTAATTGTAGTAGGCGTGGCTGGGGAGAAATATAGGAAGCCTGCAGAGAGTGAAGGGAAAGCTTGCTGGAGAAGGTGGTGCCTTGGGCTGGTTCTTGAAGGTGGGTTTAGGGGCACTTTGTAAGCCAGGTGGTAAGTGAGGTGATCACATCTCAAGGTTTGTCTGAAACTCGCCCTGGCACACGGTGGCCTCGTTGAGTATAGGAACTTGGCTGGTGAGGGGAGAGAGGACTGTTGTAGTGAAATCCCCAACCGGAGGGGCATTCGAGACCAGGGCCTGGAGAGAATGCCCAAGGTCCGTATTGATAAACTAGGGCAGTAGCATTTAAGCTCTCAGCCCCTCTTTTCATTTCCGTTAGTGAGTCTTCTGTGATTTTACAGAATCAAAGGAAATGGAGACCTCCTCCAGCATTTCTAGGATTCAGAGGCATGGCAGGCCTTAAAACTGCCAGCTGAGTTTAAAATAAATCAATACCATAAAATACTGCAATGAATTTCCTAACTTTAAAGGAATTTCACTTTCAGTGAGAGGTGCCAGGGGAAAGCTATAACTCAGCCTGCATCATACACAGGTCAGAATTCTGTATTTTGTTTCTTTGAAAAAGAAAGTGATGTCTGGGGACTCGGGAGGAATGGATTAGAGCCACCCAGGCACACCTTAGGGCATAATGAGGAAGATGAAAATGCTTCTATTTCCCCAGACTGCACAAAGGAGCCAGATGTGGGGCCTGGGCAGGTAATCTTATGAATGGTAGATAGCCTTGGCTTTTTGTCATTCTGAGACCTGGCCCTGGAGAAGTAGTGGAAAGCAGGCGGGATATATGGTATATCATGTTGGATTTTGGTATTAACCTTCTATTCCAGTGGAAGAGTCCAGATGATGTGAGCCGGTTGACTCATTCTGTGTTTACTTCCATCCTTTTGCAAAAAGGAAACTCTAAAATATCATGTACAGCACCCTTTTGTGTTTTTCCTTTCTGCTTTTTTCAGACATGTCTAAGACATGTCCTCCCGGAGAGTTCCAGTCTAGGGCAGAGCTAAGGCATGGGCAGAAAGAGGGGAGGGCTGTCAGATCTTGGCAGAACGCGTGGCCTTTCCCGCCCAGCCCAGCCTTGTACCAGACGTAAGGAGAGCTGGAAGTCACAGCCAAAGACTTATTTGTTGTTAGTAACCAGATTGCAAGCTTGGATGTGATGAATGTTTGGATGGAATCATTGGTTTGTATGGGACAGCAGAAATGAGTGTGAATATACCACACCCAAGACCAAACAACAGGGTGACTTTTACCTTCCCCCCGCAAAAAAAAAAAAAACTTGCTTGGGAGTTTAGGCCAGTTGCCTAACCTGAAATCCAGATGTCACCACTGAGGTGATCCAGAGATCATCCTCTGTCCCCCCACCCTGAGCACCTTGGGGCACGGGCACCTACCAGACGTATCACAGAGAGCCTTCGGAAGCACGTCACTCCAGCCTGGTGTTTAGGAAGCCCTATAGCAGGAGGACAGCAGTCCCCAGAACTCCAGTTTCCCACCTACTCTTCAGAATTTCACTGAGATGAAGTGAAATGCCATTCCAGTAGTAACAGCATAGGCAGACCCAGGTGCACCTTCAGAATCCGCAGCCTCGTTCTGCACGGCCCAGGTAGAGTTCAGTGGCAGGACCTGAGAGTGTTGGGGCTAAGAAGTTTTCTGCTTAACAGATCCAGAATCTGTCCTGTGACACCTGCCTGCTCCTCCTCCCCACCCCCAGCCATGGCCCCACAGGAAGCTTGGATTGAGGCCTGAGAACTAGGAGGGGCTGCTGGGTTCCAATCGGGCTCTGTCTAATATACTTACCTAGCGTGGGGCTTTGGGCAGGTCACACACACTGGGTCCTGGGTGCCTCATCCAGAAAACCAGTAGTATGAAAGGACCACTCGGCCCAGCCCCCTTTCCCCTCCTGCCTCAGCCTCGGCTCATTCAGAGCTCCACGGTGGGTGCGGTCCTAGGAGGGGGCTTCCAGATTCTGGCATAGTTTCTTCCTTGTGCATGTGTCTTGAGACTGAGGTGAGGCCCTGTGGCCTTCTGTCAGAGAAGGGGGAAGGAAAGCAATTGAACTCCTCAGGCTTCCCAGACCCTGGAAAAATGGGCTTCCACGCCATAGTAACAGTGAGTGAGAGTCCTTCGGGAGAATAACATCGTGTGAGGCCACTGTGGGACAAGAGGTTGCTCTTAGAAGAGGAAGGGGAAGTTGAGGGCCAGCAGGCACAGGACAGGGAGAAGTGATGGGATTGGAGACAGGCTTCTGTCTCTTGAGTGGAATCTTAGACATAGCTTTGAACCAGACCAGGAAATTGCACTTACTTGTTCCACAGGCATGTATTAAGCACCTGCTGTGTGCCTGGCATGGGCCATGGAGATGAAAATGTCTCCTGGCTTCAGTCCATCTAAACCTTAGACATCTGAGTCTGGGAGTCCTCACTTATAAAGTGAGGATGCCAGCACTTGCCTGTAGGTTTTTCAGGAGGAGTAAATTGAAAAATTCACGTAAAACTCGCCTAGGGGTGCTGGGCATGCAGTAGGTACTCCACAGCTGTTGAGTCCCGCTGTTCTTTCACACCAGCTCTTGCCATGCATAATATAGTAACAGACGTACCTCAGAATGTGTGCGGGTTCTTGTCCCCCTCTCTACCCCCTGCCCAAAAAAAACACTGAAAATGAAGCACCTTCTTGGGCTCAAGGTGGCCTCCGTAGACCCAAGGCCGCTTCACGGCCTTTATTTGGTGACTGAGGCTTGCTATATTGTGCTCTTCCCCTTTGTAATCAGCTTCTGATTAGTTGGCTGATGGGTCTGGCTCTTCTGGGTCTTTATTTGCATTTTCACTCTGCTGTAATTATGTCTCAAGAACATAGCATTTTGTTTTGTATTTACTTTTGCTTTTTAGAGCTGAAAACTTGTGCAGTGCCCTGCCACATGGGTGGGCTGGTGGTTCTGACAGCATTTTTCTAGCTCTGGCATCCCTTTTTTTCTGTTTTTAATAGTTGTACATCAGAATCATAATTGTTGACTATGAAATTGATTTTTGAGAGCCACCCAATTTGTAAATTGGGCAATACTTTGTACTGGGGGTTAAGGAAGGAACACTGAGGGAGGAGGTGAAGAGAGAAGGTCTGTAGGCTGTTGCCTTCGGGCTTCTAAGTGCAAATACCAGAAGCAGAGGGGTGGCCCTTCCCTTAAGTTCAGCCCTTCAGCTGTCCTGTCACACCTTGGTTTGAACTCTTTATAAGCCTTGGGGTGCAGAATGGCCCTACCTGCCTTCCACAGATCTCCTTTCTGGAACCCAGAGAGCCTGAGTCCTTTTTTGCACTTGTTTAGCAAATGCTTAAGAAGAGCTTTTGCAGCTTGCTGGTGGTTCTTATATGCACTGTGTTTCTTTCTGTATAACATCAGGCCTGCTGCAGCCTGGAGCCTTTATCATCTGTCAGGCGTGGTGGGGGAGGTGCCAGGGAGCACCTTCCCTCCCCTAAACTTACTGAGCAAAGGCTGTTTGCCAGATTCATCCCCTCCCCATTTACTGTCTTGTTAGATCCTCACATGGGTGGCTTCCTAGATGCTGTACCCACCATGCTCCCACAGGGCACATGGCTCGTGCCTGCCAGCTCCAGGCTACAGCTTGGGCATCCAGACTCTTTTCCATTGGGTTTCCAAAGATGTGGCAACACAGTGGTGTCTCAGTGCTCCCAGGAACTCAGAGGACCATGTGCTGGCTTTTTGTTGAAGCAGTGGCAACAGTAGGATGTGTGACTTCAGATGGCCCTTGGAGAAAGGAGAGCAGGCAAGGTCTTCTGAGCAGGAGTGTGAGCAAAGACAGACCACTGGGGATTTGTGGAAGGAGCAGATCTTTGGGTTGGTCCACGGAGAGGCTCACGTTGGAGAGGAAAGCAACACCAGTTTGCCAGGAGCCTTGAATGTTGGTCTGAGGAGAGTGAACCTCATGCTGCAGAGAAGGTGGCAGTGGTGTGCACTGCTCCGGTTTTGACAGATGAGTCTGTCGCAGAGACGGGGAGGGAGATGGGATGCTGTACCCAAAGGTGCCTGTCTTCAGAAGGTGCAGGGCCTGCCCTGCGAGTAGAGACCCTGCACTGCTGTTCTTGCTTTTGAATCTGATATGCTGATACACCTAGGTTTGAATCACAGCTCTGTCTCTTATCAGTGAAGTGCTTTGGGCAAGTCACCTAACTTCTCTAGGCCCCTATTTCCTGACCCGTTAAATGATGCCCATTTAATACTGATGCTTACTGTATACTGTTGGGAGGACTGAATGCACAAGAAACATAAAGTGCCCAGTAGAATTCCTTGCTCACAGCAGGAGTTCAGCAAGTGGTGGCTGGCTGCCTCTGTATAGTCCTCGTTCTGTTTGTTTTTGCCAAATCTCTTAGGCTGATCATTCGTTTTTGCTTCATTTCTCACTAACAATTTGCAGTGCCCTTCTTTTCCCTAAGAGAGTGCCAAGCCTTTAGCAAGTGCCCCTTGTGAGTTCCTCTCGACACACTGGGCTTCAGACTTCTTGCTGTAACCAGAGTCCATATGGTCTCCTTTGGCCCAGACCACTCCTGGTACGACCTTGTTTGAGCTGTGATTTTCACAGCCACAAATTGTTCCATCCCCATATGGTGAGCCTCCTCTCCCCTTCAGTGCTGACAGCTCCTTAGACATCTTCCTCCTGGCTAAGGGCCCAAGAGGTGAGGAGAACTCTCCCGGGAGCCCACCCTTTCCCCTGAGCCCTTTCTCTGCTAATCACAGCAGCCACAGCTGAACCCCAGCCTCTTTAGGGGCCAATTGAGGCTGTCGGCAGCATTCATTTCATCCTCACACTTATTTAATAAGTTGAGGGGGGCGGAATTAGGGTATCTCCCTAGCTGACTGCCAATTACCAGGGCTGTTTCTGGAGACAAAAAAGTTCCCCCTTACTTTGTCTGGAATGAGTTCCACCTGGATCTGTTCACCACCTGAGCTGGTTTAGGGAAATCTCCAACCCCCAGACCCTGACAGCCCAGTGACTTCTCCAGGCCAAAAAGACTGAGTTTAATTGGATTTGCGTCCTCAGACCCAGGTGGGTGACTACATGCAAATCCCTAGAGACCTCCAAATTGCTGAATCTTAGGTCTTGCCCCATGGTTCTTCTCTTCGTACCTTTGGCAAACTTATAAATAGTAGCAGCATGCTTCAGGGAGTGAGAGGGTTTAAGACAGTATTGAGCAGGTCAGCAGGGGCCACACCACAGACACTGCTGTAGGATGAACGAGTCTCCGTGCTACAGTTGCGTGGTACTGTTGGCTGCCTTGACTGAATTTGGGATGTTCTTGAGATAGAGACGCCTTGTGTTGCATCCACACACCATCCTGGCTCTAAGCTCTGCTCACTCCCTGTCTCCCTGTAGCCGTGCCCTTCGGTATACTGGGCCTGCCACTTGCTGCCACGAGAGCATGGGCCCTTGTTGTGCTGCATGGGGCACAGCTTGAGCTCAGCTGACATGCATAGAGCCCACCTCCTCTTAGTGACATTTGTCCACTTTAAGGGCATCTTGGGTTCCACCTGAAAGCCTGTAGGAGACGGGCCTCACCATCCCACCGCTCTGTGTGGAGGGGCCCTGGTGCAGGAGCTGGAGTCACCCTCCCACCCTGGCCCCCAGCGCACAGTGCCCAGTCCTCCTTTGCCTGAGACACCCTCATGCTGCCTTCTAGCTAAGAGGGTTTCCTCAACGGAGACGGAGCCTACAAAGCTCATCTTGGTTCTCAGTATTCCTTGGGTCTGAGTACTCCTCAGACTCTGCATGTTGAGGATATTTCCCCAGAAAATTCACGTGACTCACATACATTGAGATGTGTCCTGTGCCTTCAGGAGGGTTTCTGCCCGTTCTTGATGTTAGAAGGAGCCCTGGTCCCAAGCCCCTCAGCACATGGAGAAACTGGGTCCCGAGAAAAGAGTAGGGGGGCTTGATGAGACTGGGGGCCAGGTTCCCCCTGTACTCTCGCCACCAGGCAGGTCAGTGTCTCAATAGACTGCCCCATGGGGGTACACGCCTCGTTGCGTTTGTGCTGTCACAGCCTGGGTGACAGTCTGCTTTTCGAGAACTCACGGGGCGCTTGCACTGGATGTGCGTCAGTAGGTGAGCAGGATGTGAAAATGGGAGGGGTGGTTTCTTAGGCAAAGTGAAGACCTCTGGCTGCACAGGGGCTGCTGCTTAGTTCCTCGCGGGGCTGCCGTGTCCCGCCTCCTGTTTCCACAGTCCATGTCCTCCCAGTGTGGAGAATGGGAGGCGCTAGGGATAAACCCCCAGCCTCTGGAGCCATGTCAGCTAAGGGGACTTGATGGACATTTTTTGGCAGATGGCTGGGCCTGGAAGAAGGCTACAGCGGGACTTTAAGATCTGGGAGATCTGCAAAGTTGAGGCCAAATCCAAGTCTTCCAGTCCTCATTAACCCTTTACTGTGACTGACTTAGCCTGGGGACATTCTCTGAAGCCAGGCTGCTCTAGCTAGCCACAGCCAGGTTTCAAGCTCCCTCTCAATTGAAGCAGACTTGTTTGCAGACTGTGGGCTGTCTTCTTGCCCGTGAGAGCCAGCATTCTGTGGCGAAGTCAGTAAGAGGGGTAGTCGTGGAGGAGCCTCCTGGTTCTCACTGATAGGCTGTTGTGTCAGGAAAACCCTTCCTCCCCGTGTGCCCATTTCTCTCTGAGGGTGTGGGGGTACCAGACTGGGGGAGCACAGAGTAGCATGAGAGAAAAACAGCACCAGCCAAACCCCAGCCTGTCCCTTTACAGCCACTGGAGTCTGGAGAGGTGGCCAGCCTCCTGGGGTGGGGTGAGCGTCCGTCTTTGCACCTGGCTTGCTGGATGTTCAGTTGGAACTCACCCAGAGGCAGGAGTTTCAAAGCCATATTTTTATGTTAAACTCCTGTTGTGTTGAATGAATGATTCCATGAAGCTCGTAAATTAATTTTTTATTGCCGTGCGCTAACTCCCAGTTCCTATCAGTCACGCAGTATTCCAGCTCCTTCTGCACTTGGCAACCAGAGAGGCTCCAGGGAAGCACGGGACTGTCCCTGGCCCCCAGGAAGCTTGTTGTTAGGGGTGATGAGAAGATGTGGGGCGTGGTTAGTTGGGGAGGTCTCTCTGGTTGTCCTGTGCCTGCTCACCAGAGAGCAGAGAAGAGCCCCTGAGGCGGCTGGGCCCCTGGGAATGCGTCCCGGAGGAAGCAGGCACCATCTGAGCTGGCAGCAAGGGGCAGGGCAGGGGGCGGCACAGCCAGACCTGCCGTTCTTGAGGCCCAAAGGAGATGGACCCTCAGGGCGGGACAGACACTGTCGCCTCCAGAGAAGACTGGCACGAGGCCGGTTCATCTTCTCTGGAGTTTTTGCCTGAGTGGATAAGAGGTGTTGGTTTGGGGGATGTCTTTGAGACTTGATTAGGTATCTCGTGTGTGTCATCACTGGGCTTCACACCTGAAAAATAGACGTTTCCACATTGTAAGCTGAGAAAACTGAGACTTGACTGAGCTGGGGTGTAAACTTTAGGTCTTTCTACTCTAAACCCCAGGCCGTTGACAGAGCGCTGACTGCGCCATTCTGTCACCTGTGCTCTTTGAATGGTACTCCTGCCACGCTGGGGACCCGCTCCTGGGCTTCTGCCTTGCTTTGGTCCCCTGGTCAGGACTCAGAGACCACAGAGCCCAGCACCAAGGCCTTCCAGGTTGTCTAAACCTGCTGTGAAGCTCCTGCTGGGTAGGCTTCGGTGCTCTCTGAACTTTCCCTTTCCTTGACACCGTGCCCTTTCTGGGTACCTGGAGACATCGTTTTCCCATTTGCAGTGTCTGCTTCATTTTCTTTTACCCTGACAGTAGGACCTCATATGCTGTGCAGTGAGGTGTCCACAGCACAGTCGTCCCTGGTTTTGCTCTCTGCTGAGCACCACTGTCGGCTTAGCCGAGCCTTAGAGAAGTGACACGCCGAAAGCTCGGCTCCCTGGCCTCAGTCCCTCTGACAGATTAGACAGTGGTAGTCCTGGAGCCGCTGACAGCCCCCCATCCTCCCCCTCCCCATTCCACCACCCTGCCCCCACACCCTTGCCAGGGCTGGCATGTTGATATCTTTAATGAAAAGCCAGCTGTCTAGTATGTAAAACAAATGAAAACGACTCATTTTGAAGCTAATCCTGCTTAGAACGAGAGGCTAGCGCTCTGTGACCCTGAGATTACCATGCCTCTGAGCTTCCCCAGAATGATATGCTGGAAATGAATAACCTGAGCCTCGATGCGCTTATCCATAAAATGGAGATAATTCCTACATGGTCCTTTGCCTGAACAGAAGGAAGCTTTGCATATCAGGCCTTGCGTGATGTCTAGTTTTTTCACAAACATCATTAACTGCAGTGCTAAGACCACCAGCTAGGACATAGGGAGAGCTTAGGTAAGGGTGAATTCTTGGCTTCCCACCCAATGACACCACGATTTGAGTATGCCAGTCAGGTGACTATTTTCTGATAAATACATGAGAGGCAGAGAGGAATAGAGAGAACCAGAGCTTCAATTTGAATCCCAGTCAACCCTTTACATCTTTTTGGATTTTATTTCAAATCCTAAAAGGTGATTCTGTTTAAGTGCTGCACTCAATATGCCAGCAAGTTTTGGAAAACTCAGCATTGGCCACAGGACTGGAAAAGGTCAGTTTTCTTTCCAATCCCAAAGAAGGGCAATTCCAAAGAATGCTCAAACTACTGCACAGTTGCACTCATTTCACATGCTAGCAAAGTGCTCACAGTCCTTCAGGCTAAGCTTCAATAGTACGTGAACCGAGAACTTGCAGATGGATTTAGAAAAGGCAGAGGAACCAGAGATCAAATTGGCAACATCTATTAGATCATAGAAAAAGCTAGAGAATTCTAGAAAAACATCGACCTCTGCTTCATTGACTACATTAAAACCTTTGACTATGTAGATCACAACCAACTGTGAAAAATTCTTAAAAAGATGGGAATACCAGACCACCTTACCTGCCTCCTGCGAAGCCTGTATGCAGGTCATGAAAAAACAATTAGGACTGGACATGGAACAACACACTGGTTCAAAAATGGGAAAGGAGTATGTCAAGGCTGTATATTGTCACCCTGCTTATTAATTTATATGCAGAGTACATCATTCGAAATGCTGGGCTGGATGAAGCACAAGCTGGAATCAAGATTGCCAGAAGAAATATCAATAACCTTAGATATGCAGATAACACCACCCTTCTGGCAGAAAGCAAAGAGGAACTGATGAGCTTCTTGATGAAAGTGAAAGAGGAGAGTGAAAAAGCTGGCTTAAGACTCAGTATTCAAAAAATGAAGATTATGGCATCTGGTCCCATCACTTCATGGCAAATAGATGGGGAAAGAAATGGAAGCAGTGACAGACTATTTTCTTGGGCTCCAGAATCACTGTGGACAGTGACTGTAGCCATGAAATTAAAAGACGCTTGTTCCTTGAAAGAAATGCAATGACAAACCTAGACAGCATATTAAAAAGCAGAGCCATTTCCCTACATAGGTCCATATAGTCAAAGCTATGGTTTTCCAGGAGTCATGTATGGGTGTGAGAGCTGGCTGTTAATAAAGACTGAGCACACCGAAGAACTGATGCCTTCGAATTGTGGTGCTGGAAAAGACTCTTGAGAGTCCCTTAGATAGAAAGAAGATCAAACCAGTCAACCCTCGAGGAAATCAACTCTGAATATTCATTGCAAGGACTGATGCTGAAGCTGAAGCTCCAACATTTTGGCTACCTAATGGAAGAGCTAACACATTGGAAAAGACCCTGATGCTGGGGAAGATTAAAGGCAGGAGGAGAAGGGGATGACAGAGGATGAGATGGTTGGGTGGCCTCACTGACTCGATGGACTTGAGTTTGATCAAACTCTGGGAATGGCGGAGGACAGGGAAGCCTGGCGTGCTGCCATCTATGGGGTCGCAAAGAGTTGGACAGAACTGAGCAACTGAACGACCACCACCCTTCACCAACCATTTAACTTTTTACAGCTTAGTATGTAACCTCGAGACTAAAATCGCTCATCTGTAGGGAGACCCTTTTTCATGGATAGATGTGTCTGTAGAGTATTGTGAGGACTGTGGCTCAGTGTTCCCCGCTCACCTTAGCAGCCCAGAGCAAGGACTGTTGTGTTTCATATTTCTAGGTCCCTGGACTTCAAAAATCCACCTTTAGGCCTGAGCAGGTTGAAAAGTGCAGAGGATAGCTTTGCCACCATCTGGCTGCCCTTGGGGCAAAGGCGTGGCCATGGAAAGCTACCCTTCCCCCTCCACCACCACCCTGTCTGCCCTTATTCTTAAATCTCCTTTTTGAAAACATAGAAAGTTCCCAAATTAAGCTTTGACTCCAGATGAGTTTATAGAGAGAAAAATAACTAATAAGGTAAGGTAGAGAGCTTCCTCCATGCCCCACTGCTGGGGGCACCCCTCACAGCTGACCCCAGAGGGCAAATATCTTTCCCATTTGTTAGGAGGGAAAAAGAGGTTTGGATAATGTAAGTGACTAAGGTGAAAGTGCCAAGTTAAAGTGTATCTGTGGCTTCCAGATAGTTTTCAATCCTGTGATTGCCAAACTTACATGTTTTGAAGGACAGTAGAGTTTAAAAGCTGAGAAGTGGAGGTAGGAGATGGAAGACAACTTTTTTAACCACTCCCATTTACTTTTCATTATCATTTCCTCAAAGAAGAGACATTTTGACCAAAGTAGGAAGGCCGTACGTTTAGGATAAAGGGTAATCGTCTATTTACCCGGCTGTTCGCAGTCTGAGCTGAGGACTAGGGGAAGGCGTTGGCTGTGTGAGCCCGTTCTGTCCCCAGCCCCGTGGCTGCCTGTTCCCACCTCTTCTTTGCCCAGCTTTTGTTCTCCAGCCTGCTGATGGCCTTAATGGGAGCAGTTTGGCTCCTCAGCTTCCTTGGACAGACCAGACAACTGCTTGGCTGGCAGAGAAACCTGCCAGAAGGCTGCTCACTGCCTGGCTGGCACCACAGCCCCTTTGTGCTCTGGACCTCAGACCCATGCAGAGGTACTTCAGCCAAGCCTTCCACAAGCCTTTTCTGAGTGAATCTGTTCATAGGTGAAGGGATTAAATGGCTTTTAAACTCTATTTAAGCTCTTCTTGTCTCTCTAGGGAGGGATTTTACATGTAATAAAAAGCAGGAGCTTTGGAGTGAGACAGACCCTAGGTTCAACCCTTTTCTCCGCCACTTATTAGCCATGCAGGTCTTCTCTCTGAACTTTCATTTCCTTGTCTCTGAAACTGGGGCCACAACAGCTCCTACGTAGTGTGGTGGTTGAGTGAGAAGAGGCAATAGACGTAAAACATGTGTGTCCAGTGAGTGGGAAGCAGTGTAGAGGGTTGACAGCCTTCCTGAGTTGTTACCTATGAAAGTGGCCTGCATTTATGTGTCGTAGAACATGCCTGGTAATCAGTGCTAATCAGTGCTGACTAAGTGATTGCTGTTACGATCATTATAGAGAAATAAGGAAGTCGGATGTGCTGGGGGAACTTAGTTCTAGAGCTAAAAAAAAAGGGGAAGAATTTGCCATCACCTTCCTGGGCCCCTTACCCCCAGGAGACATCTCAAATACGGACTGTTAGAGCCACTGACGAAGCCAGCTCGGGAAGCACTAAACGGAGGCTCGCAGTATACAGGCTCTGGGCTGAGGGCTGGTCCTGCTGCTCTGCTGTGGGGCAGGTGGCTCCATCTCTGGGTCTGTAGCCTTGTTAACCCCTCACAGGTGAGCTCATCGGGCAGGTGGGAGATGGGAGTGCACTGCCAATGGCACCTCACCTGCAGGCCAGCCACGTCACCAGTTTTCACTGTCCTCAGAGGGATGGCTTTGCCTACTTGGAGGGCTCCACTAGGTCAGAAGTCAGTGTTCAAGCTGAAACGGACGAGGCAAGCGGTGACTGATGCCAAGAATCAGGCAGTCAGGGAGCGGAGGTGTGGCACCTGCTAGGAGGAATGCCGAGGGCCCACTGGGCTGGGGCCAAACCATTCATGTTCCGGGAGGGCCTGCTGCTGCTTTACCTCAAACCATGTGGTCTGAGCCCTTCCCATTCCAGGCTGTAGGGAACCCCACCCCCACCTCCACCCCTCCTCTCTTCCAGGGAGGTTGCAGCCATGGTCTCCCTGGGGAAGGTGCACCTTCTCTCATGGGAGATGGAGAAGAATACAATCCAGCCTTTTCTCTGTGGAAGAAAGGGTCATATTTCTTTTTGTCCCTGCCCACTGGGCAGAAGCAGACAGACCTGTGGATTGTCCTGAGATGTCCTACCAGGAGGGCCAGTGCCAAAGCTGGAGGGAGCATGGAGGAGTCTGTGGAAATGTCAGCCGTGTCCTGGCAAGGGACCCAGTGGTTGCAGCAGTCATTATGTCGGTGTCTCCGGCACTCTCACAAAGTGCTGGGCACATGGTTTGACCTTCTTCAGGCACACTCTGTTCTGCTAGTTTCTTATGTAAAAGAGACTTCTGGCTTCTGAATTTCCCTGCCGGCACTGCTTTTCAGCTGCCGTGGGCCACCTTCCTGTTGTGACTGACAGTCATCTGTTTGAGGTTGTCCTCAGCTTGGGTCCAGCCAGGGAGGAAAGCAGTGTTGAAAAGGACATCACTGATTCCAAAGATTATGTCAGCGTGACCACACCGCTTCCGAGGCCTTCCTTCTATCTCGCAAGGACTTAATGTCTTAGATGGTGAAGTTCTCCCCAAGCCTTCCCTCCCCCCATCTTCTGGTTGCTTTGCTTCATCTACTGGAAGCAGCAGGGAGAAGGCGCTCAGCCTGCTGAGTGGAGCTAGAATTGGGGATGGCTGCAGGACCATCCCAGGATGTGCTCGTGATGACTGTAGTTTTCCAAGTCAAAAGCTGGAGTACAAGACCCACCAGTGGAGGTTTGTTGAGGGGGACTAATAGGCAGGGCAGCAGAAGCAGCAGAAAAGAAGGCTGGGACGAAGAGGTTCCAGTGTCTCCTTCCGAGATCAGATACTTCTCCAGTGCCTTTATCATCCATTCTCACTTGACTCCACACAGGGACCCCAGGCCACGCCTCCCCTGTGCAGTGGAGGAAGGGTCCCACAGGCTGGTCTCTCATCTGAAGGTGTGGAAGATTCCCCACCATCCACTGTGTGGAGGAGCCCAGAGAAGAGCCTGGGTCTGGGCTCCAGGATCCTCAGTACTCTAGGGACCTTTCCCAGGGATCTTTCTTATTCACCCAAGGACATGGTTTTTCCCATTAAAAAGTACAGTGTGACAGTGTGATGTGTACTCAGCATTGAAAGTACAGAGGGAGAGAGGAGCAAGAGGAAAATCCACCCATGACAAGTGCGTTTTGATGTGTTTTCTTGCCAGATTTCTCATACTTGGAGGTTTTTGTCTTTTACGTAGCTGTGATCACACTGCGTCACAGAACTTCATAGCCTTTTTCTTCCCACTTAACCCATGGAAATGCTTCTGCCACGCTTTGTTTAGAATGCCACACAGTTTTCTCATTTCCTCTGTAATGTGTCATTGCGTAGATGGGTCTTTTGCTTCAATCTCTCATTTTTGGATTTGCGGTTATTGCTTCAATTTAAATACTGCTTCTGTGGGCATCTTTATTCATAAAGGCTTTTTCATATTTAGTATATTCAGTTAAACTAGATTTCCAGAAGTGGAATTATAGGGTCTAAATACATTTGAAGCTCTGAAAACGTTGCCAAATTGCTTTCTAGAAGGCTTTGTCATACTCTTCCAGTGGCATGCATGTCCTTGCCGTGGTTCGCTGGCTGGAGGCAGTTAGGATGGTTCAGTGGCCGAGGGCCATGGCCTCTTAAACCTGACACATTTGTAATTCTGGTTGGGGGCAAATGGCTGGGAGAGGATGGGCTCGTCAGGGAGTCGGGTCCTGCTATAGGCCAGGTGCTTCACAGTCGTTATTCCACTCAAACTTCAAAAAAGAGCCCCCATTTCACAGAAGAGGAAAGGAAGGCCGACCTGCAGAAGTAAATTGTCCAAAATCACCATATCCTGCCGCCTCCAGTGAGGACTAGCCAGGCGTCTCCCCGGGACCTGAGGATTACAGTGTGCTCTGAGTGTACAGAGGGCAGGTAACGGGGGGAGGCGGTGGGGCTGGGATGGCACGCTGTGTTGTCAGACCGCAGCAGCTCACGGAGCCTTGAAGCCAGTGGGGGAGTCAAGTACCCTGGGTAAAGCTGGTCTGATTCAGTCATTCAAATGGGCATTTAGAAACTGATGAGACCATGAGTTGCCACGGAACACTACTGACCTGGGTGGCCCGCCTGCAGGCTTAGGCTATGTGTAGCTCTTTTCAGGCCCAGACTGGGAAGGTAGCGCTGGGCAGGGTGGGGGCCGCCCGGAGATAACCTCTGCAGGTTGCTGTATTCTAGGCCTCCACTAGAACAGGTTCCTGAAGCATAGGCCACTGGTCTTGCCATTCCCAGATAGCTAGTAACAGTACAGCTAGGCACTGTTGTAAGCTTTCCACGTATTAGTTTATTTGGATCTTGTAATAACCTGTGATGTGGTACAGTGACCAGACCAAAGAACCAAACGACTCAGATTTGCTCACAGTCAAGTGGCAGAGCCTGTGGACTGGGCCGCAGTTCTGGCTCCAGCCTCCTTCCTAAGCACGGCAGTGTCCTGAGCACAGGGCCCAGCGGGTGGCTGGGAGACAAGCACTGCCACTGCCTGTGGGACTCTGGCCTTCCTTATGACCCGGGCGGGTAGCCTAGTGCAGGTTCTCAGAGCCCTGAGCCTCACTTTTCTTGTCTCTGAAATGGAATGAGAGGGTTGCTGTGAACGTTCAGGGCAGCCTGATTAGTCACAGAGGGAAGAGGGGAGTAAGAGTGATGAGGGATCTTGGCTGCCACGGTTCGGGGACAGATGACTAGGATGCTGTTCGTCTTCTCTGGACAGGGTGGGGAAGCCAGGAGAGAGGGACTCAAATTTGTAGCCAGGGCCTCACATGTGGATTTCCAGCCGGAGCCTGCCCCTCAGGCAGTGAGGTGACCCGACGTGTGATGCTTAGTCTGCATCACGTGATCTGGAAAGGCGGGGAAAGCGTGTCCAGGACCTGGTGGCTGTAGTGAGGCTGGATTCACTCCCGAGAGTGAAACCAACTCCCCGCCCCCGCCCCTGCACAGCTCCTGAATTCATCTGGGTTGGGTGCTGGCACCTAGGGAGGCATCTGGAGCTTGGAGGGCACCCACACCTACTGACCCACAGCCACTCTCCCTGCCTTCTGTCTTTCAGGTTGACCCTCGGGACCCACAGTCTCATCGTGTCTCGCACAGAATTCAGCAGAGGGCACAGGCGGTGGCTTGGCCGGTTGGTGATCTCCTGACAGCCGGGTCTCCAGCAATGTGAAGCTTTCATTTGGGTTTTCCTCCTCCTCTTACTTTTGCTTTATTTTTTATTTTTTTGTTCCCCTTCTCCTTTGTTTTTTTTTTTTTTTTTTTTTTTAATTTAAACGATTAAGACTTCAGAAGAGCAGGAAGTTATGCTGTGGACAGGCACCACTTTCTTTAAAGAAACTCAATATGGACAAAGCATATGTATAAATTTCACTTTTAATTTTTATAAGGGGTTAGGGAGGTATTTTGTTTTTGTCCTTTATTTTCCCTGTCTTCTTTCTTTTACCCATCTCTTAGTTCTGCTTATAACACCTCACTTCCCCAGAGAAGGCCTACCCCTCCGTGGAGAATTTGGGGACCTCTCCTGGATCAGGGGGCATGAGGACAGAAGGAGGCCTCTGTGCCGCCTCCCCACCAGGTGCAGGAACTGCTGGACTCCCTGGTGGGCTGCTCCTGGCTGGCCCTTGGGCCTTGGAGATGATCAGAGGCCAAGAACCACCTAGGAGGGGAAGACCAGAGCTTGGCCAGGAGAACTCAAGAAAGAAGATCCTTCTTTGGAGTTTGTCTTCTTTAAGCGGTTGGAAATCCAGAGTCACACCAGGACTTACAGAGGGAATCGTTTCCCTCTACTGCCCTTCATAACCAGGGGTTCTGATGGGGGAGGGCCAGAAGGCGACCATCTCTTACTCCCCGGTAATTGAGCTGCCAGCCCACCCCAGATCTACAAGCCTACCTTTCTGTCAGTGATCTTCCTCCCAGACGATGATTCCCTGGGAAAACATGTCGTGCCAAACCTCTGCCTAGGATACAGCAGGGTCTTCAGCGGGTATCTGTCACTCCTATGAAGTCAGCACGCACCACCTCCTGCCTCCAGGATCACTATCTACCCAGATGTGGCCACCAGATGTCCAGGGTGTCAGAGCCCCTTGAGACCCAGTTGTGACCATTGCCGTAAGAACAGGGTGTCCTAAACTGGCTGTTATCTCCTCACAGTGCAGCGTGTGCCCTGTGAGCCAGGCCCTGTGCTGTCGAACATGGTGACAACGCCAAGCGTCGTCTCCCTCCCCGCAGAGACTTCCTTTTAGGTGCCCACCCTCCATGTAAACGTGTCTGATGGGAAAGGATGGACCTGGCTGAGCAGGTGGACCACAGCCATCAGATGTCTGTGGGCTTGGTGGCCGTGACGCCCGACCCCACCTCCAGTGTCTGTGTAGCCTTGCTTCTGCTCGCCATCGACACTCTCGCAGCCTCCCTTTTGAGGCTTTTGAAGAGGCGTGTCCTCTCCCCTTGCCAGGAGGAGGGCTGTTCCTCTTGCCCTGTACCCAGAAGCCCCTTCAGCTGCTCCACAGGCTTCTCACCCCAGAACAGCAAGGCGAGGAAGGGAAAAGGAATTCTTTTGTGTTTGTCTTTGTTGTTGTTTTCTCTAAACCAGCGTAGAATGGATAGGTGGAGATGTTGGAGGGCATTTAAGTTGGTATGTGACCAAGGGGGGCTTCCCCCCAGAGCCACAGTCCTTCCACCCTGGGAGTTTGGAAGAGATCAGCACAGCATCAGCTCAGATTTGCAAACTCAGCAGTATGTTTGCTCACATTCTTTCCGCCTTTTCTCAAGGCTTCTTCCTCCTCCTGGGCAGATGGCTGGCTGGCTGTGGTTAGCAGGATCCGGCAAGGAGGCAGGTGGTGACCAGGCCCCTCACTCCCCTGGGGATATGCTGAGCTGCAGCTGGAAGAGCGCATCCCCTAATTGCAGTCGGTGCCCCTTCTCCACCCCACCTCCCTGCCCTCCCTTGGGGGCAGCTCTCTGTCCACGAGCACATGGGGAAGCAGTCCCTGGACTCAGCACCCCCACCTCTCCCTGGCCACAGCCTACACTGAAATCCTAGTGAGGGTTCAAGTCTAACAGGATATTTACCTTTTGCTTATCTTTCCCTTCTGCCCTCCCCAGGTGTCTTAGCTCTGAGTAAGGTCCCAGGTAGCCATACCTTTTGGGCGAGGTGGGTGGTGTCGGTCAGTTAGCAGTGTCCACGTACCTTTGTCTTGCAGGACTCCCAGCCCGTCCTCGCTTGATGGCAGGACCTCCTTCCCTAGCTCCTGAGGCCCAGCTTGTTAGCCCCAAGTGCCTGTCTTTGCCCCTCCCCCACTCTCCACTGCATCTGCCTCGGGCACCCAGCAGCCAGTGGAAGGCAGCCCGAAGTCAAGGCTGGCGCTCCCTGGGTAGCTGCCTGTCCCTCAGCCACTCTCTGCATCTCTTCTCACTGGGGTCAGCCTTTTCACCTGGGTCTCGGGCCTGGCAGCTGCCCGGGGGCACATCATCTCAGCACCACCAATTTATTAGTCCTGTGCAAGTTGTAGAAATCTCCAGTCCTTAAAATAACAGTCGGTTATTCTCCTGGGATCTGTGGAAAGGAGAGTCTTTGGAGGGAGGATCTGAGCTTCATTCTCCCTCAGTGAGAGGAATCAACAAGACAGATCATAGTGCCTTATTCCATTGCCCTCTCCGCCAGACGGTCTGGCTTAGTACATGGCTTCTGTCTCCCTGTCCGTGTCCATTTGTCCCTTAAACTCACCCCCACACACCGATAGCCACATGGGCGGATGACTTTCCCACGACCTCCCCATCCCTTCCTCAGAGCTGTAGCCAGCCGTGTGTTCCACCCCCACCACCACCACCACAGGCACCACTAGCAGCTTCACCGAGGACAGAGCTGTGCTGCAGACGGGCGTGCGCTCTGCCTCCTCCCCAGCAGGTCCCCGCCTCTTCCCTCCAGCCAGGAGGATGCACGTCTCTTCCAGGCCTTCAAGGCCAGCTCCATCTGACCCCTCCTGGGCATGGGGACTAAGGCCACGGACCTTAGCCTCCTCTCATCCAGAGGCACTGAGTCAAAAGCGGAATTCTTTCCCCTAACCCGCTGTGATTTGTGCCCCCATGGTTGTCTCTCTGAGGGAGTGTATTCAATGTTTACTTAAGAAATAACCTGTTTACAGCTGGAGGAGAAACGTGCCCGTTGCTGGGTGGAGATTTGACTCTGTACGGCTCCTGGCCTTCTTTGTGGCACTGCCCATGGTGACCCCAGAGCAAATGAAGGCAGGGGGCCAGGGCTGGGGCACAGGCCCCACAACCCCTCTGCCCTTGACCCTGCGGTGCTAAGACCACTTGCCACCTTCCTCACAGCCTTCATTCCCCGCCTCTCATTCCCTTCCAAGATCTCTCTCCTGAACATATCAGTTATTTCCTAGAAAACCAGTGTTTGGAGCAATAAGATTTTTTTTTTTTTGCTTGAGTCCTTTTCTAAAAAAAGGAGAAGAGCAGACATTGTGGGAATCTTCTTTTTCTGCTGTTGCTGTTTACCTTTTTAGAAGACAGCTCTAACTCGGATGGATATCTGGGTTTCAGCCTCCGGTTATCCTTAGGAAGCTTGGAGAGGTAGGATCAGGCCTCCACCCCTAACTCTCTGCTCCTGCCGCCCAGGCTCCCAGCTCTGCCCACCAGGTGCGCATCCACCTTTGTTCCTCTGTGCCGACCTCTCCCTGCCTGTCTGGGCTGTGCCTCTCAGTGGGGCTTTTAGGTTCTTGTCCCTTCCCCTGGGCAGGGAGCCCAGCCGCTGGAGTCTCCAAGATCTGGTGACCTGAGAAGAGCTGAGTTGTGCGGCACCAGGCTCCAGACCCCTGGCTTGGGGCTGAGGCGCAGCCTTAGGGACAGCATGGGCCATTTCCGATCCTGCCCTGCCAGGCTTCAATGGCCAAGCCATCTGGAGAGAAGGCGTTGGGAGTGGAGCACCAGGATGTGTCATGAGGTTGGCTAATGTCAGCACACATAGTCGAGGGCTGAGTCTGCTGCCAGTGGCTCCTGGAATCCCTAAGACTGGGGGGTAAACAAGGAGACCCCTGCATCTTTTTCCCTGAGAGGCTTCAGGACGAAGGGAGTCCATTTAGGGACATTTTAAAGAAGCCTTTGTTCTCCAGGTGCCTCTTTCCATCAGAGCAGGGAGGATATTGGAGTGATTTACATTCGTGTGGGGCCAGCTTGGGTGCAAGGGAGGTTTTAACCCAGGCACAAGGTTAGTTTCAAAGACTAGTTAATCTATTTTGTTTTCTTTTTTTTGCACAGAAGCTGGTAATCTAGGACCTACGTGTGAACAACTTTATATATGAATATTTTTTGTACTTGGTTTACTTGGGTTGGTATGATACATTATATTTAAGTTCCTTGAACACTGTGGATCCCCCTAATGTGTATGAATGACTGAGGCTTTGTAAATTAAGGGACGTTTGTGTGAATAAAGTTATTTGATGGGGTCAAAGAAGCCATATGTGATTTGAAAAGGAGTGCTTTGTGGTTTTGTCATCTCCCGTGCAGAGTAGCTTGTGTGGGTCCTGGTGGGTGAGTGGCAAGAGAAAAGGATGCTCGGCTGCTTGGTGAGAAAATGCCTGGTGGCCTTGCGTGGTCCTCCTCTCACTCCACACATGGGCCCAGAAGCCGCACAAGGCTTGCTGTTCTCTCCCCAGGGGTCCGAGGCCTAGCCAGCTTTGCCAGCTGCCCAGACATCCAGAGGCCCGCCCTTCCAGCCCCAGCTCTGTGCTTCCGCAAGTTCTGCCTCTAGGAACTTTTAGTGTAGAAATGAGAGGAGTCTCCCAACCCTGGCTACAAGGGGAAGAGGACTTTCTTGGAAAGCTCAGCTGGGAACTGGCCGCTCAGAGGAGCAGGGCAGAGCAGCCCTGTGGGGGTGGCACCCCGATGCAGAGAGCATTGGTTGGCCTTGGCGGTTCTGGGGAAGGGAAGAATGAGCATACAGCCCATTGCCTTCTGCCTGGCCAGCAAAGAGCCATTCCACGAAGAGTGAGGACTGGCGTTAAGAGTCAGGTGCTTGGTTACCTGCAAGGTGTGTGTGCCCCTCAGTTGAGAAAACTAAAGCCCAGAGAAATCCAGGCTGCGGGCTGAATGCTTGGTGAACAGGAAAAGCCACATGCCACGCGTTGGCTGGGACAGGTGTCAGCCGGGCTGCATGTCCCTTACTCTTCAGTGACAGTGGTGATAAACTATCTTCAGAGCAGCTGAGGCTCTGTAAGAACATAGTCCTGGGCCTGGCATTTAGAAGGCTCTCAAAAAATGGTTCTACAGTTTCTTTTTCCCAAAGAGACAGAGTTGGGGTTCTCTGAGAGTCTGCTGAACTCCAGACCCTGACTCCTGGTACTGCACAGTGTCTGTGAAGCTTAAAAATCTGGAAAGAATTGGTGTTTGACATGGGACCCACCACTCAGACTTTTCCTGAGGAGATCTGGTAAGCCCAGGAGTCATAGAGTTGCAGGAGGACAGAGTCAGGACTCTGGAATGTGGGTTTAGAGGAAGAGATAAGACAGGCTCCCCGCCTAATCTGAAAGTGAGCGGGCTGCATTCCAGGCCCAAGCCTTGGTGTCCAGCAGCTGCTGGGGATGAAGCTTCTAGCAAAGGACACTTCTGTGCTTAACCTGGAGCTTGAAGAACCGACAAGCGTTCAGTTTTTTTTTTTTTTTTTTTNAGAGAGCATTGGTTGGCCTTGGCGGTTCTGGGGAAGGGAAGAATGAGCATACAGCCCATTGCCTTCTGCCTGGCCAGCAAAGAGCCATTCCACGAAGAGTGAGGACTGGCGTTAAGAGTCAGGTGCTTGGTTACCTGCAAGGTGTGTGTGCCCCTCAGTTGAGAAAACTAAAGCCCAGAGAAATCCAGGCTGCGGGCTGAATGCTTGGTGAACAGGAAAAGCCACATGCCACGCGTTGGCTGGGACAGGTGTCAGCCGGGCTGCATGTCCCTTACTCTTCAGTGACAGTGGTGATAAACTATCTTCAGAGCAGCTGAGGCTCTGTAAGAACATAGTCCTGGGCCTGGCATTTAGAAGGCTCTCAAAAAATGGTTCTACAGTTTCTTTTTCCCAAAGAGACAGAGTTGGGGTTCTCTGAGAGTCTGCTGAACTCCAGACCCTGACTCCTGGTACTGCACAGTGTCTGTGAAGCTTAAAAATCTGGAAAGAATTGGTGTTTGACATGGGACCCACCTCTCAGACTTTTCCTGAGGAGATCTGGTAAGCCCAGGAGTCATAGAGTTGCAGGAGGACAGAGTCAGGACTCTGGAATGTGGGTTTAGAGGAAGAGATAAGACAGGCTCCCCGCCTAATCTGAAAGTGAGCGGGCTGCATTCCAGGCCCAAGCCTTGGTGTCCAGCAGCTGCTGGGGATGAAGCTTCTAGCAAAGGACACTTCTGTGCTTAACCTGGAGCTTGAAGAACCGACAAGCGTTCAGTTTTTTTTTTTTTTTTTTTTTAATAACTACTGAGATAATTCACCCTTTTGAAGGGTACATGGCTGTGGTTTTTAGTATATTCAGTTATGCAGCCATCACCTGTTAATTTCAGAACATTTTTATCACCTCGAAGAAGAAACCCAGGCCCACCTGCTGTCATCCTTTCCAAACACACTCCTCACACTGCACACCCCCCCCTGCCCCCACCACACACACACATCCCCTCCAGCCCTAGGCAACCACCAATCTGCCTTTGTGTCTGTGGATTTGCCTCTTTGGATATTCCATATAAATGGGATCACATAGTAGGTGGCCTCTTGTGTCTGGCTTGTTTCACGTCATAATGTTTTCAAGGCTCATCCCTGTTATTTGCATGTACCAGGGTTTCCTTCCTCTTTATTGCCCAATAGTATTCCGTTGTATGGAAATACCACATTTTAGATATTATGTACCCACTCACCAATTGGTTGATGTTTGGATTGTTTGCAGTATCTTGGCTATTACACATAATGCTACAGTGAAGATTCGTGTACAAGTTTTTTACATGGGTGTGTTTTCAATGCTCTTGGGCACAGACATACCTGGCCGTAGACTGCACCCAGTGGTAGCAGCTTGGTTTTTGAGGATCTGCCAAACTGCTCTCCAAAAGGATATACTAACACAACACTGTAAATCAAGTTTTTAGAAAAGGGTGCACAATTTTACATTCCTACCAGCCATATCAGAGGGTTTCCCTTTCTCCACTTCCTTTCCCACACTTGTTACTGTCTTTTTTGCAGTTGTCTTCTTGGGTGTTAAGAGATATCTACACCCCTATACCGCTAATGGCGGACAAGGGAGAATAGTGAATAGCTACTTTAGATTCCTATCCAGTCACTACTCCAGCAGGCATGAGGGGCAGAGTTCAGAGAACACTAACTGGCTCTGCTGTTGGCTCCTTGACCCTGAGGCAGGTCACCTTTCTGACTTGATTTTCTCATCTGCAAAGTAGTAAACATCCCCTTCATGTGAGAGTTGGCAAGCCTGAAAGTTTTCATGGTGGTCACTCCAGAGCATCTCTCTCTACCCATCTCCCAGGCACGTGGGTTCATTAGAACTAGGATCAAAGTGGAGGGACTTTGGGAGGCTCACTGTGTGTCGGGTGTGGGTGTGAGTGCTGAACCTGGGCACTGGGACATGGGGTCTCTGGAGGGGGGGATCTGGGTGCTTCACCCATGTAAGGAGAGGTCACACATCCAGGCCCGCAATGCCCATCCCCTCCCGCCCTGCTTCCACATGTCCCTCCAACTCCAGCCTCTGGCTCAGTCATTCGGTAAATAGCTGCTCCAGCCACCAACTCATTGCTTGTGAACCAAGTGGGTCCTGTGGCCCAGGAGCCTCACATCCAGGGGAGGAAGGACTCAGAGAAGACAGGCGCATCGTGGCATGCCTGGCCTGAGACAGATGGACATTCTGGGGCTATGGAGTGGTTGTGGTGGAGACATGCTGGACGAGGTAAGACCTGATGCCACACTTGGTCCAACCTGTGGTCTGACCCAAGCCCCCAGCTCTCTCCAGGCCACACTGCAGTCCCCAGCCTGCAGTACCCTGACAGGCTGCAGTGGGAAGAGCACCCAGCCTTTGTTAGCCTTTCAACTTGGAGAGCTGCAGCATCTTCCTGCTACCCAGGAGGTCTTTGCGTCTAATCCCACCTTGAGGACGCAAAGGAGAGCTTGTGGCATCGAGACCTGCTGCTCGATCCAGCCTTTGCATGGCAAATTTCCCCTTAAATCATCAAAATAGGTCATGGCACAAACCCTCTGAGCTCCCTCTGCACTCATGAGATCACCCAGACCCTCTCCTTGGCCTGTCAGGCCCTTCTCCATCATCCTCCCTAGACCCTTTTGCTACCAGCACCCCTCAGGCTCTACTGTCTAGCCATCTCAGCCTCACTACTCTCCTAGAAGCACACACAGGACATTTCCATTTCAGGGCGTTTAACTTGCTATTCCTGCTGCCTGGAAGGCATCACTTCATTGCTCTAGTTAGGTCTCTGCTCATGCCCTTAAGAGAGCTCTCCTGGTCCCCTTATCTAAGGAAACACCCCACCACTATCTCAAGCCCTTTAACCTGCTTGCTTTTTCCTTATAGAACTTAACCACTAGCAGAAAGTTTTATGTGTTACACACGTGTATAATATTACAAGTGCGTGTGTGAATGTATATAAATACATTAAACAGGACCCCAAATGGCCCATAGTTGTTGTTCATTACATGTTTATTAGGCTTCCCAAGTGGCACTAGTGGTAAAGAACCCAATGCAAGAGACATAAGAGACGTAAGTTTGAACCCTGAGTCAGGAAGATCCCCTGGAGGAGGGCATGGCAACCCACTCCAGTATTCTTGCCTGGAGAACCCATAGACAGAGGAGTCTGGTGGGCTACAGGCCAGGGGGTCACAAAGAATGGGACATGACTGAAACGACTTAGCATGCACACATTTATGAAGTAGATGGATGAGGGCACATTGTACCTGCAGGAACAGGGCCCCATGGGAGGAACCTGCTCAGGGGCCTGCAGGGTAGGCCAGGCCCCAGCACATGAACCAAGGCTCCTGAGCCTGGCCACCCTTGTGGCTTGGCCTGCAACTCCTGTCTGCTCCTGAGGTTTAGTATCATCCACCCATTCCCACCAGTGCCTGAGAAGTAGGGAAAAAACAAGCTATTTGGGAAGGAATCACCAGTTGTGGATGATGATACTAACTTAATCTTAAGCTCTTTCTGTCATAGGCCAAGAGGTAAGTACTTTAGGCTTTGCAGGCCCTGGGCCCTATCACTGCCACTCAGCTTCACCATGTTCCTGCACAAGCAGCCACACACAGTATGTAATCAGGTGAGTGTGGCTCTGAATCAATCAGACTTTGGTCATGGACACTGAAATTTGGATTTCACATGGTTTCCACTACAGTGTCATAAAATATTATTTTTTTTCAACTATTTAAAAATGTAAAACTGCATATCCAGAGCAGTCTACAGCTGGACAGGTGGCAGACTGCATGGCCTGGAACTGATGGATCCAGCTCAGACTTGTGCCCCTGGGTCACATGTTATGTCCACAAGGGTGAGTGAGAGGTCATGTAGGGTGCTGGGGGAGAACCAGGCCCAGAGGCTCTGCTTCGACTCTAGCTGGTCTGTTGGCTGCAGCTCTGGGTGTGGGGGAGAAAAGGAGAATGCAGGATAATGAACATATGTTCTCAAATCTAGAAAAGTATGAAATACAATTGGAACAGGAGTCCAGAAACCTGCACCCACATCCAGTGTGGCCTCTTGCCAGCTGCAGGATGTGGCAAATTCTCTCCTCTCTGGGTTGAATAGTATGGTGGATTCTGGGGCCAAACAGAAATGTTAGGATAATCACTTTACCACTGACAGTCTTGTGACCGTGACGTATCATTCTCTGAGCCTCTGTTTTCTCATCTGTAAAATGGCAATAATATCATTACCCACTTCGTAGATTTTTCTGAGGATTAATGGTAGTGCATGTATACTCCGTAGTATAGTGCCTGGCATGCAGTAAATTAGCCATAAATAATATATATATATTGATAATATTTTTTAAAGAGAAACATCCTCTAAGGTGCTTCTCAAAAAAAAAAAAGGGAGGGGGCTCAAAGTTCAAATGCCAGTAAGTAAATTTCCTCTCCATGTCCTAATGCACTGTAAAGGCTCTGAGAAGTCCTGTTTCTCAAGCTCCGCAGATCATCAGTGATTCCACATCGAATACTGATAACATCTCCTGACACCAGTGTTCTGGGAAAATGCTTTGAAGCCCACTTTGAGAGATGCTAAACAAGAGTATCTTTGCAGCTCTTAGATCCTAATTCCCTGTCCAGGAACTTTTTAGCCGTCCCCTCCTGTTTCACATGGGGCCAGAATCACTTCCCTCTTGCAAAAGACTCCAATAATTGCTTCTGCTTGGTCTACGGGTTCCTTGAGGGCAGATCAGAATATGAGGAATTTAATAACCATGGTCTGGGTACCCTGCCAAAATGCTGCAGGCCCCCAGCTCAGACAACTCAAATGTGGTGAGAACACAGAGAGCANAGCCGTCCCCTCCTGTTTCACATGGGGCCAGAATCACTTCCCTCTTGCAAAAGACTCCAATAATTGCTTCTGCTTGGTCTACGGGTTCCTTGAGGGCAGATCAGAATATGAGGAATTTAATAACCATGGTCTGGGTACCCTGCCAAAATGCTGCAGGCCCCCAGCTCAGACAACTCAAATGTGGTGAGAACACAGAGAGCAGTTCCCCCCTCCACCAGCAGACCAAAGCCACTGCCAAAGCCCTCAAATTCCTGCTCCCCATGTTGGCAAAGCCCCGGCGCCCTCCAGCTAGTGTTCACCCAGTTTGATGAGCATTTAGCGTTCTGCTGGGAGGCACCTGTAGTTCGTGGGGCCGCACACAGGCCCTGCCATGAGACCAGCTAGTTCAAACCAGCTGGCTCTGCCTCCTTAAGGACTCAGTTTCCCAATGTGTAAGCTGGAGGTGACAGCTGCCCCTGTGTCTCTGAGGTTTCAGTCTGGCTGCCTAAACAGGAGACCCCAAGCAGCTGAAACAAACCTAACGGGGGATGTGCAGTCCAAGGCTATGGAGCTGATGATATGAAGTCATTAGGGTCCCCATCTCCTGTTGACTTCCTGCTGCAACACCTTCCACAAGTAGCTTCCCAGTCAGGTTCATCTTTAAGGTCACTTTCCAGTCCAGGAAGCCGGCTGGAACTTCAGGCATTGTCTCCTCATCCCAAGTGATAGCAAAGAGGGAGGGAGGAAAAGAGCTCGCCCTTCCTTCTCTGGCGGCTTCCCTGAAGTCCCATGTCACCGCTTACATCTCACTGACTTGGCAACTTAGCACAGGGCCACATCTGCTGCCAAGGAGGCTGGGACAAGAGGTGGGCAGTGGACCTGTCACTAAGGTCGAGGGAAGACTGAATCCTCGGTAGGCAAGTACCGAGGATGTCTCTGGCTCATCTAATAAAGCTAAGATATCATTATTGGGCTTCCCTGGTGGCTCAGATGGTAAAGAATTCACCTGCAGTGCAGGAGACATAAGAGACATGGTTCAGAACCAGGATGGGGAAGATCTTCTGGAGAAGGAAATGGCAACCCACTCCAGTATTCTTACCTGGAGAATTCCACGGACGGGGGAGCCTGGTGGGTTACAGTCCCTGGGGTTGCAAAGAGTCAGACCAGCTGAGTGACTAACACACACACAAACACACACACACATATTATCATTATTAATAACAGTGCTGCAGATATGGGCTCAAAAAGAAGAGAAAAAAACAAATTAGCCAGAAGAGATACAGGGCACCTTATTCAGAGCTGGGAGAGTGGCCACCTGTGTGGTACAATCAGGGGAACTACCCAGTGCTGGGTATTTAGTCAATAGTTACATATCCACTGCTATTCTGGGACTGAGGATAGAGAAGAGATGGCTGAAGAGGCAGTATTTTATGATAATTTAGAATGGGGTCTGAAATATGCTTTCTGGGTAGAATCCCAGGTCTGCCACTTTCTGTGTGATCCTGGGCAACTTACTTAACCTCTCTGAGCTTCATTGTCTTCACCTCTAAGTTAGAGAATATAATAAACACCATCACAAGATTATTCTGAGAGTTCAATGAATTAATACAAATAAAGTGCTTTGAACACTGAATAAGAAGCACTGGGATCTCTTGAGAGGGTCGTGAAGCACCTCAACACCTACTTGGCTTTCTTCCTGCTGCCTGGATCAGACCATTCATTGAGCAGCCACTCTGCTGGGCACTGCAGATTCAAAGATGAAATCCATCTCAACCTGATTCCCTCATCACAGGGACGTTCCTGTGCCTCCAACTGTGCACCACGCTGACCGCCCTGAAGGTGGCTAGGCAGAGGTGGTGGGGTCAGGGGAGGGACACACAGAGGACATATTCTGAGAACTTTGGTCCAGGCAAGATGGATCCAAGGGACTAAGAGATTTGGGGTTGGCTCCAGGCCCAGGTGGGATGCAGCCTGTCCACGTCTGTGTCTCATAGTTCTGGGCAGGCAGTCAGGCCTGTGGACAGGACCCAGGGGACAAGGTCACCAATTCCAACACAGAAAAGCCATCCTCTGTTTTCCTAGGTTATCTGCTACTGCTGAGTCGCTTCAGTCATGTCCGACTCTGTGCGACCCCATAGATGGCAGCCCGCCAGGCTCCCCCATCCCTAGGACTCTCCAAGCAAGAACACGGGAGTGGGTTGCCATTTCCTTCTCCAATGCAGGAAAGTGAAAAATGAAAGTGAAGTTGCTCAGTCGTGTCCGACTCCTAGCGACCCCATGGACTGCAGCCTACCAGGCTCCTCCGTCCATGGGATTTTCCAGGCAAGAGTACTGGAGTGGGGTGCCACCTAGGTTATCAGATAAGCAGTAATCTGAGGACAAAAGGTGATCAGTCATGGATGCTGTGGAGCTGAGCTAGTTGCCTTCACCTCAGAGCCCTGCCAGTTTCCTTTTCTCAGGACTCCAGACTCAATTCCCAGGGCAGTTTCTATGACCATTTCTCTCCACCCAACCCTATTCTTGAGACTATCACACACCCTCCCCAGCCAGCTTTGGGGAGTGGTTGAAACAGTGAGCTCTGACCACCTTTTCAGGTATTAGTTAATTGCCTTTCAGTTCTAAACGTTCCTTCAGTATGTGCTCTATGGTAAGCAACAGAATTCCTTTAAGTACTTCTCTTTTAAGGTTACCATGCATTTAAGCTCTCAGTAGAAGACTCTGGAGGGACATGGCAGGAGGAAAAGTCTTCCTGTAATTCCCAGCTCAGGGCAGGAGGTGAATTCCAACTCCAGCCAAGGGCGCAGAATGCGGTCCACATGTGACTGCAGCCTTGGCCCATCGATAACCTGTCCAGAGCCCTCTTGAAACCACGGCCCCTTCATAGTCTGTGCACATTTGCCTCTGGCCTGGACTTTACAGACCCAGTAGTGGCCCCTCCACAAGCCTGTGTGCAGCCCAGGTGGTCTGAAGGCCACCTGCCCTGCTGGTGCCCAGTCTCCCACGGCCCATGATACGGTTGGTTAAAGGCCTGATGTCCACCCCAGCTGAATCCTGGGTCAGGAAGATCTGCTGGAGAAGGGATAGGCTACCCACTCCAGTCTTCTTGGGCTTCCCTGGTGGCTCAGCTGGTAAAGAATCTGCCTGCAATACAGAGACTTGGGTTCGATTCCTGAGTTGGGAAGATGCCCTGGAGGAGGGAAAGGCTACCCACTCCAGCATTCTGGCCTGAAAAATTCTATGGACTGTATAGGCCATGGGGTCACAAAGAGTCAGACACGACCAAGCAACTTGACTTTTCCCTTCCCCAGCATGTATCCACTCTGGAGCGATGCCTATAACTTGCCCAGAAATTTCAGACCAGCTCCAGCTGGCTAAATCATCAAACTTCTCTGCTCTCTGGTGACTGAACTACACCTTTTCCAACACTGTCTAAGACACCATCCAAGTTTGTCCTTCCTTGGGAATTTATGAAAAAACTACCACTAACGTCATTCTTAATGGTAATAGACAGAATGCTTTCCCCCTAAGATCAGAACAAGAAAAGATATCCACTCTTACCATTCAACACTGTACTGGAGTTTTTAGTCAGTGAAAAGAGGTTCTTTAAAAAAAAAAAAAAAGGCATAAGATTAGAAAGAAGTAAAGCTCTTAATTAGCATGTGACATTTATATAGAAAGTCCAATGGAATCTAAAATTGAGTTTAGCAAAGTTCCAGGATACAAGATTAGTAAATCAATTGTATTTCTGTATACTAGCAATGAATAACTGAAAACTGAAATAGAAAAGTATGCCATCTACAGTATTATCAAAAAATATGAATGACTCAGGGATAAAACACAAGACTTGTACAGTGAACACGAGAAAACATTGCCGAAAGAAATGGAGAGATATAGGCCGCCTTTCTGTATTTGTAGATTCTACATTTGTGGACTCACATGTTCTTTAAGTTCATTTGTGACCCCAAGTCAGTGATGCCAGTGCTGCTGCAGATTTGCAGGCTGCCGCATGACACACATGTTCCCAGCTGAGGTCAACAAGGTGACACTCTGCTTCTTGTTGCAGACCCTCAGCAGCTGTCCTTTTCACAGCCTCTATGATGCTATGTTTTCACATTTGTACTTTTTGTTGGTAATTTTAACATGATCCCCCAAGCATAGTGGGGAAAGGCTGTCTGGTGCTTTTCTGTTCAAGAAGTCTGGGAGGTGCCTTTTTGCAAAAACTGGTTATGTCAGATAAACTTCATTCAGACCTGAGTTATAATGTTGGCTGTGAATTCATTGTTAATAAATCACCAGAAGATATGACAAAAGACGTCTTTTAACAGAAAAACACACATACAGCAAGTTTACTTATTGATCAGTTGACAAAAATGTGATTAGACGCTCACAGGACCTAACCCTGTATTTCCCCTGGGAGCAATGGCTCAGATTCACCAATTTGAGGAGTGTTCATGGAGGCTGTATAGACAATAACTACTGAGAATAAAGAGACTCAACTGTATTGGTTGGTACATGGGTCAGAGCACTCAATATTAAGATGGCAATTTGCCCCAAATTGATTTATAGATTCAAGGCAATTCCAATAAATATCCCAACAGAATTTTCTATAGAAACTGACAAGCTGATTTTAAAATTCATATGGAAAGACATAAAATGGTCAAAAGAGATCTGACCAAAACAAAGTTAGAAGGCTAACACTATCTGATTTCAAGAATTATTATGAAAGCTACAGTAATCAGAACAGTATGGTACAGGCAAAAATATAGACATGTAGATAAGTATTAACAGAATAGGGTGCAAACATAGAGCCACACATATTTGAACAACTGATTTCTGACAAAGTTATGAACTCAGTGCTATGGAGAAAGGATAGCCTTTTAAACAAATGGTGCTGGAAGAACTGGATAAACATCAACAACAAACAAACAAAAAAACACTTCAATGTATGCCTCACACTATGTGCAAAATTTAACTCAAATCATAACCTTAAAGGTGAAATATGAAATGATAAAAATTCTGGAAGAAAACAGGAATATCTTTGTGATCTACAGTAGGCTAGGGAAGTATCTCTTAAAAGACATGCCACCAACTATATACGGAATCTAGAAAAGTGGTACCGATGAACCTATTTGCAGGGCAGGAATAGAGACTGGGGGTGGCTGCTGTGGCTGACTGCTACAAGTCCATGGACGTATGGACCCAGAGGGGAAAGTAGAGAGTGAGATGAATTGAGAAAGTAGCATCGAAACCTATACACTACCATGTATAAAACAGAAAGCTAGTGGAAAGTTGCTGTATAACACAGGGAGCTCAGCCTGTGTTCTGTGATGGCCTAGAGGGGTGGGATGGAGGGGTCGGAGGGAGGCTCAAGAGGGAGAGGGTATAAGTATATTTATGGCTGATTTGGGTTATTGTATGGCAGAAGCCAACACAGTATTGTAAAGCAATTATCCTCCAATTAAAAAAAAAATGCCTCCAAAAGCACAATTCGTAAAAGACCAAATAGATGAACTGAACTACATCAAAAGATAAAACTTCTGCATTTTAAGAGACACAAGAGAAAGAAGACAAAACAGACTGGAGAGAAAATTTTTTCAAAGCATATATGTAATAAAGGACTGGTATCTGGAATATTTCAAGAACTCTCAAAACTGAACAATAAGAAAGTGAACAGTCTAATAAAAAATTGGCCAGAGATTTGAAAAGACATTTAACAGGAGAAAATACATGACAAATAGCACATGAAAAGATACACAACATCACTTGTCATTAATAAAATTCCAATGAGATAATCACTACACGTCTAACACAGTGGCTAAAATTAAAGACGGGCCATAGCAGTCTCGGTGGGTATGTGGAGGAACTGGAAGTCGTATACACGGCTGAAAGGAATGGAAAATGGTATCACCTCCTTGGAAACACTTTTGATAGTTTCTTAAGAATTAAACATAAACCTCCTATATGATCAAGCTATTCCACTCCTGGATATTTACCCAAGAGAAGAAGAAATACATGTCTGTACGAAGACAGACATAAGTGAATGTTCATAAACGTTTTATTTGTAATAGCCACAAACTGGAAACAACCCAAATCCCCATCAACGTTATCAACTT
Source organism: Neotragus moschatus (assembly GCA_006410615.1). Classification (NCBI taxonomy): domain Eukaryota; kingdom Metazoa; phylum Chordata; class Mammalia; order Artiodactyla; family Bovidae; genus Neotragus; species Neotragus moschatus. The sequence goes on along the minus strand of SJYA01001925.1, from coordinate 1,395,217 downwards.
ACAGATAAGCAAATTTTGATATATCCATGCAATGGGGTTCTGCTCAGCAACAAAAACGAATGAATTCAATACACACAATAACATGGAGGAATCTCCTAGTACCACGCTGAGTAAAAGAAACTAGACACAAAAACAACCAGACATTTTCTAAAAAGTCATACAAAAGAGTGATTTTCTATATATTGTGGACTGAAAAAATACACAACCTGAAAGATGAGAGTTACGTTTTATTCGGCAGACTTTCTGAAGACTTAAGCCCAGGACCCAACATCTCAGATAACACTGAGAAAACTGTTCCGGAGAGGCCAGGTGGGGAGTTGGGAGATACAGAAGTTTTTTCAACAAAAGACCAGGTAGTAGGAGCATCAAAAAATTACTGTTTAATAAGAGAAAAACAGACATCTCAAGTTAAGGGATGTAGTGCTTTTTTACGTATGAGTGGATGCAAGAGCCTGGGCTCGCTGAAATCACCCCTTTGATGTACACCTCAGCTCTTCCCTGATACCTCAGTTGGTAAAGAATCCTCCTGCAATGCAGGAGACCCTGTGATGAGTCCCCTCTGATCCCTGAGTCAGAAAGATCCCCTGGAGAAGGGTTAGGCTACCCACTCCAGTATCCCTCGTGGCTTAGCTGGTAAAGAATCTGCCTGCAAAGTGAGAGACCTGGGTTCGATCCCCGAGTTGGGAAGATCCCCTGGAGAAGGGAAAGGCTACTCACTTCAGTATTCTGGCCTGGAGAATTCCATGGACTGTATAGTCCATGGGGTCGCAAAGAGTCGGACATGACTGAGTGACTTTCACTTTCATTTCAGCTGTCTGGGGCTGTCATCCTGAGTTTCCTCTGAGTGCACCACTAGGGGTGGCTTCTGTGGCTGACTGCAAGACATGCTTGGCAGTGGGCAGCCCCTGTTTGTCTCCATTCTGAATTCCCTCAGGGTTCACCACTTGGGCAGCTGTAATATGATGGCTCAATGGCTGCAACATCCTTTGTTTTCTGATATGGCAGGCAGTATTTTATTTCTCATATATAAAGCTCTCAGTTCAGTTCAGTCTCTCAATCACGGCTGACTCTTTGCAACCCCACGAACTGCAGCATGCCAGTCTTTCCTGTCCTTCACCTTCTCCCAGACCTCGCTCAAACTCATGTCCATTGTCGGTGATACCATCCAACCATATCATCCTCTGTCATCTCCTTCTCCTCCTGCCTTCAATCTTTCCCAGCATCAGGGTCTTTTCCAATGAGTCGATTCTTCGCATCAGGTGGCCAAAGTATTGGAGTTTCAGCTTCAACATCAGTCCTTCCAATGAATATTCAATCCTTTTAGGACTGACTGGTTTGATCTCCTTGCAGTCCAAGGGACTCTCAAGAGTCTTCTCCATACCACAGTTCAAAAGCATCAGTTCTTGGGCTCTCAGCTTTCTTTATGGTCCAAGTCTCACATTCGTACATGACTATCGGAAAAACCAAAGCTTTGACTAGATGGACTTTTGTTGACAAAGTAATGTCTCTGCTTTTTAATATGCTGTCTAGGTTTGTCAGAGCTTTTCTTCCAAGGAGCAAGAGTCTTTTAATTTCATGGCTGCAGTCACCATCTACAGTGATTTTCAGTTCATTTCAGTTCAGTCACTCAGTTGTGTCCAGCTCTTTGTGACCCCATGAATCACAGCACGCCAGGCCTCCCTGTCCATCACCAAATCCCAGAGTTCACTTGAACTCATACCCATCGAGTCAGTGATGCCATCCAGCCATCTCACCCTCTGTCGTCCCCTTCTCCTCCTTCCCCCAATCCCTCCCAGCATCAGGGTCTTTTCCAATGAGTCAACTCTTCACATGAGGTGGCCAAAGTATTAGAGTTTCAGCCTCAGCCTCAGTCCCTTCAATGAACACCCAGGACTGATCTCCTTTAGGATGGACTGGTTGGATCTCCTTGCAGTCCAAGGGACTCTCAAGAGTCTTCTCCAACACCACAGTTCAAAAGCATCAATTCTTCGGCACTCAGCTTTCTTCACAGTCCAACTCTCACATACATACATGACCACTGGAAAAACCATAGCCTTGACTAGATGGACATTTGTTGGCAAAGTAATGTCTCTGCTTTTCAATATGCTGTCTAAGTTGGTCATAACTTTCCTTCCAAGGGGTAAATGTCTTTTAACTTCATGGCTGCAGTCACCATCTGCAGTGATTTTGGAGCCCCAAAAATAAAGTCTGACACTGTTTCCACTGTTTTCCCATCTATTTGTCATGAAGTGATGGGATCGGATGCCATGATCTTCATTTTTTGAACGTTAAGTTTTAAATCAGCTTTTTCATCTCCCTTTTCACTTTCATCAAGAGGCTCTTCAATTATTCGCTTTCTGTCATAAGGGTGGTGTCATCTGCTTATCTGAGGTTACAGATATTTCTCCCGGCAATCCTGACTCCAGCTTGTGCTTCATCCAGCCCTGCATTTCACATGATGTAGTCTGCATATAAGTTAAACATACATAGTGACCATATACAGCCTTGACTTACTCCTCCCCCAATTTGGAACCAGTCCATTGTTCCTTGTCCAGTTCTAACTGTTGTTTCTTGACCTATGTACAGCTTTCCCAGGAGGCAAGTAAGGTGGTCTGGTAGTCCCATCTCTTTCAGAATTTTCCACAGTTTGTTGTGATCCACACAGTCAAAGGCTTTTGCGTAATCAATAAAGCAGAAGTAGATGTTTTTCTGGGACTCTCTTGGTTTTTCTATTACCCAAAGGATCTATAAAGCTCTAGATAATGAAAACTCAGCAATAGTGATTGAAAGCAGGATCAGTGGTTGCCTGGGGACGGTGGAGGGCTGGAGGGACGGCTGTGAAATGAAAATGGGGCTGCAGCAGGTGGCTTTGGGAGTGGTGTATGTGCTCTCTATCTTGACTATAAGCATGGCTTCATGGCTGTGTACATACATCAGCAATTATTAAATTGCACATTTTGAATATGTGCAATTTACTCTGTGTCAACTATGCCTCAATAAAATTGCTATTTAAAGGAGTTGGGGGATATAAGAGTCAGCTTGAAGGGACTCCCATAGGCCAAACTTGGAACAATTTGAACATCAAAAAGAACGATGACGGTAATGGATTTTTAATACATTGACCAGTAGTAATAAGAAAAGAATCCATAACTGTGTGGTAATACTACAAAATGTTGTTTGAAAAGAGGGAGAGGAGAAGAAGGAGAGGAAAACTTTTCTTTACAGAAAAATGTACAAAGAGCAATAGGTCAGCTCGGTGCCTTGTGCTGACTTACATGGATAGGGTGATCAGGGTGGGCGGGAAGCCCGAGAGAGGGGATATATGTATATATCTAGCTGATTCACTTAGTTGTACAGCAGAAACTAACACTGTAAAGCAATTATACTCCAATATAGGAAAATTCCCATGTTGCAGCCACCAATGCAATAACTGATTCAGGCAGGATATCAATAGCTGCTGAAATCATTGGGGGAAAATTGGGGGGAAATTTGCACAGGAGATTCACAGTATCAAATGTCATCATCCATTACCCAGATTAATTGTTTACAAAGTGGAAAATTAACTTTACAGTGCAGAGATCTACATTTAACATCACTGATGACAGGACAACTGGCGTGACTCCTCCCTTACATAACATGCTGGGGAGGACACGACCTCACCTCTGTAGTGTTATTGCCCAAAATGTTCCACCCGAATCTAATCACGAGGAAACAATCAGATGCACTCAAATGGAGAGACATTCAACGTGACAACTGGGCTGTCTCTTTAAAACTATCAACGTCATGAAAGAAAAAATAGGCAGCGTGGGAGTTGAAGTGGACAGGATCCATTCTAGGTCAGCGCTAAAGGAGCTGAACAAGCAAGTGATGTTCCTAATCTTGATGGAATCTAGGATTGAAAAAAAGTCCAAATAAAAACAGCTATAAAGGATATTATCAAGACATTTGGGGAATTCAGAATTGGGCTCTATGAAGTTATTATACATGCTGATTTTATTGTGACAATGGATGGTGACAATGTATTGTAAGAACATGAAACATTTTGGTTCTTTTGGTGTTTGGTGTTTTGGTTGTACAGAAAAATGCCCTTGTTTCTGGGCCATACATGGGTACACGCTGAAGTATTTAGAGGTGAAATGGTATGGTAGCTCCATCTATGTACCTCCATCCTAGTTGTCCTCAGCCCCCTTCAAGGAGAGAAGGAAGAGAAGCAAAGAGAGACGGGGGAGAGTGTGTGCATTGCAGCAAATACTAACAACTGGTGAGTTTAGCTGAAGGGTATATGGGTGTTTGTACATGTTTCTTAACTTTTCTGTCAGTGTAAAGTTGAAGCTAGAGTTAAAAGTTGAAGGAGAATGGGCAGGTTAGGGGTAGCTGGCCCAGAGGGGTCTTTCCAGCTGGGCGAGTCAGCTTATGGCTCAGACCTCTGAGCACCAGGGGTCCCTGGCACTTCTTTCTCTTCCATAGAGAAAATCCATAGCCATAGCCCCACTTGGCCTGTCCAGCCTGGGCCACTGATGGCAGGGTACTTGTCACTTCCTGCTTGGCTCCTCTTGCTGCCCCTGTTCTCCTAGAGCCCCCCACCCCCGGTGGAGGTCAGAATAAAGCATGGGTGAGTCTCAGGAAGGGGGCAGGTGTGGAGAAGCAGTGCAGTGGCTGAGGATGTCGTCTCAGACCCCGGCCATGGCCTCAAGAGGTGCCAGGCCACCAGTCCTTGTAGTTGGGAAATCATGTACCTACAGCCCAGCTCGCCCTCAGAAACCCTGCATGCCAACTCAGGTCCTACCGTGGCACACAGGCCCTGGGTCTGCCACCATCCCCACCCTGCCAGTCTCTTCTCCTGGCCTCACTCGCACTGCTCCAGCCCCACCAGCCTCTGGGCAGTTTTGAGAACACACAGCAGGGCCACGCCCCCTCAGGGCTTTGCACTGTTTCTCTCTGGAAATGTCTCCCCACTCCATTCTGAGCCAGCTCCCAGGGTCCTCCCTCTCATCTGGCTTTGTCTTGTCTTTCTCCTGCGCACTTCTCACCACTCACCTGCCATCTATCTGTCCGGTTTTTTGCCCATCTCTCCCACCAGAATGCCACGTCCCCAGGGCAGTCAGTTTGTCTGTCCCGTCACTGCTGTATTCTCAGCACTTAGAAGGGTGCCTGCGACAGAGCAGGTGCTCAATAAAGACTTCTGAAGTCACTGATGCCAAAGCCAGTCCCTGCTTCCCTTTGGACAGTGGCGTGTGTGCGAATGTATGCATGCTTGTTGGGCCAGCTGGGTACCCTCCTGAGACCCATCTTCTGGGTGTAGGCAGAATTCTCAGAGGGTTGGGTGGGTGCCACCTACGGCATCAACACATTACATAATCTGGCACCAGGCAGGGCGAGAGGGGCAAGCAGGGCCTTTGTTATGCATTTGCCCGGAGAAGCTTCCCCAGCCACATCCTGAGCTGCCAACCCTTCAGCTTTGTGCTCTCTAATCGCCTCGACAGGCCCCACCACCCATTCACTGTGCCCACTGGCCCTGAAGGGAGGCTGCACAGACACCCGGGGCCTGGGAGGAACTAGGGCACTGGTATGTCCAGAGCCTCACCCAACCTGGGCAGCGGGGATGCTGAGAGGTCACCTATAACCCCTGCCCACATACTTCTGGGCTGCAGACCTCACTTGAGACTCTGCCTGTCTGCCCGCTGACCTTTCCTGCACTGGGGCTCACAGCCTGAGCTGTTGGGTGAGGCACAGCCCAGGCCCAGGCCTCTATTGCCCACAGGGTGACCCAGGTCAGGCGGGGGCTCTGCCAGCCTTGTCATGCTCTTCTGCTACTAGGGAATGGTAATGGTGACTGGCCTCACAGTACCATGCACGCATGTCAAGGGCTGGGCTCCCTCTCAGGGTCAGTGAGTGAGGGTCATGACCGTGGAGGGGCCACTCCAAACCAGGCCCAGGCCAGCTGCTGGGGACCAGAGTCTTCTGTGCACCCACCCTCATCTGCCTTCTTGGTTCGAGCCAGGTAGGTGGCTGGGGAGGGGAGCAGCAAGTGCCAAGGCCCTGAATGGGGTGTCTGGGTAGGTGGGAGGCTGGTGCTGCAGTGGAGCCAACGCCCTCTCCTGCCCATCCTCTTCCCAGCCCTAGGGCGAGGAGCCCGTCTCTGCCTCAGCACTTGCCAGGTATTAGCTGACTTGCTGCCCCACACATTTGCTCTTCAAGGCAAGCACCACTACTGTACAGATAAGAAAGTCAAAGCGAAGATTGAAATGACTTGCCTAAAATCTGCCAGCCGGTGAGGGATTTGAACCCAAGCAGCTCTGCTACAGAGCCTAAACCTGGCCTCAACAACAGTCAGGGAGGCTGAGGCCACACAGAGTGCTTAACTAATGTTGCTCCCTCCTCTTTGCCTCCATACAGGGTACTGCCACCTGGAAGACCCCTTAACACGCTGTTGTCCCTGACTCTGAGATTTGCTCTTATTGTGCGCATTTCAGAGAAGACAATGGCAACCCACTCCAGTACTCTTGCCTGGAGAGTCCCATGGACAGAGGAGCCTGGTGGGCTACAGTACATGGGCTCTAAGGTTGCTAAGATTCGGACATGACTGAGTGACTTCACTTTCACTTTTCACTTTCATGCATTGGAGAAGAAAATGACAACCCCTCCAGTGTTCTTGCTGGAGAATCCCAGGGACGGGGGAGCCTGGTGGGCTGCCATCTATGGGGTTGCACAGAGTCGGACATGACTGACACAACTTAGCAGCAGCAGCAGCAGCAGTGCCCATTTTACAGGAGAGAAAACCATAGTCAAGAGCTGTTAAGTCATTAGCCAATTTCAAACAATTAGAGGCAGAACAGGGATCAGACTTGCATCTGTCTGACAGCAGAGCTCATGCAGACCCAGAGGACCAGTAAGTGTGTGCGGAGGGGAGAGGGAGGGGGGAGCCGACCAGGCAGACGGAGGGGAACCAAATCCAAGGCTTATTTTACACTTTGGGGTTTTCATCTGGATAGAAAAAGTAGTTCATTGTTGAGGGGACCACTGCGTCCCACCACCTGAAACATCAATAGCCAAGGTAATTGGGGACCTCTGTCTGGCAACTCAGTCCCTGAAAAGAATTTTCAGGTAGATTTCAGCCGGGAGCGCTGGGTTCTACTTAGAATGTAAAATGCATGTGTGAAGTGTTTTCTCTGAAGTGGGAATAGGTAATTGATTTTTAAAGCAAAGTGACCTTTCTGGGCCCTGGAAAGCGATCTCAGGTCCCTTTCTTATTTTTCTGTGCATAAAGGCAATTATTCCAGGTCAGCTCTCCATACAGGAAATGGGACTCACTAATTTTGCACAACAAATGTCTCACTGTAGCTTTTCTTTATTGCAAGAAGGATTATTGTATCAGCTTGTTTCACATCAGAGAGAAAAAAGCAGGCCCTGCTTTAACCAGAGGATCTAAGCGAGAGATTCCAGGAGGCTGAGAAATACTTGCTTTGCCGGTTCCCAGGGCGGCTGAGCGTCACTCTGCTGCTCTGTGCCTTGGTTTCTTCCTCTGGACAATGGCGATCACCACCGCTAACAATCCTCGCCGACAATGGATGTTGAAAATGGAAACACGGTGCCCCTCTCTCTGTCCATCCTCACCATGTGACTTGCTATGGCCAGCAGGACAATTGCAAACCCAACACAAGCAGAAGCTTCACTCTCTTTGAGACTCTGAGACCACCCTGTGAAGAGCCTGAGCTAGCCCACTGGAGGAGACAGAACCCAGCCAGACCAGCCGAAGCCCCAGACCAGCCAGGCTGTCAATGGCTGTACTGGTGATGGAGACCATTCTAGACCAATGAGCCCCAAGGAGCTGGTTCAGATCAGAACTCTCCAGTAGACCCACAGGATTGTGAGAAATAAATGTTTGTTTAATCCACTCAATTCGGGGACTGTTTTGTTCCACAGCAACAGCTAACTGATAGATCTCCTCTTGGTCTTGAATCTGTTAAGTTTTTTGGTGCTTGGGTTAAAAGTGAACATATTGGGAGATTATTGGGATCACAGAATTGACGTGAAGGCTGAAGAGCCAGGTTTGGAATCAGGCAGGAACCAGACTGTCAGGGCCCTGCCTATAGAAGGGACCATTCCACCAAAGCCTTCATGCTTGCATGCTGGGATGCAAAGAGTTAAAGGCCCTGCACATGACCATGTGTCCAGCCTTGGCTGTACCATGAAGCAGGTAAGAAGCAGGGCCTGAAGGAAAGACACACACAGGCAAGTGAGAAAGCAAGAAGCCTCTGGAGCAAGCCTATCTCAGTTCATTCCCCAGTCTGCTGTGTCCAAGCAAGTTACTCTTTGAGCTCGCTTCGGCCCTGTGTAAATTTGCTGGGAGCTGCCTCTGTGTACTGGGTTTACTGCAAACATGAAATGAAGTGATATATGCAAACCAATTAGAATAGGACCTAACATTCAGAAAGCACTCAGCAAGTGCTAGTTGCCATTTTTATCATTATATTCTGCAGCGGGAGGGGAGAATTCAGCAATGATCCTCCATGACTTGTCAAATCACTAGGACTCTACACAGGGCAGGGGAAGGTAATTCCTCCAAAGGAAATTGAGGTTCTTCTGGGAAGGATACTGGGTGACCAAAAATGACAAATGTCCCGCTTGAGGTGTTGCGAGGACTTGACTTCATCATTTCTGGTAACTGAACCAAGCACTGCACAGGGAGGTGGGCCTTGTCCCTGTCCCCAGGGCCCACCTTCTGGTGGTGGAGAGGTTGTACCTGAATAAGTGAGTTGACTGTTAACAGGATGACTCCTGAGGACTCCAAATACCAGGGTGAATGGGAAAGAAACGGACAAAGGCTGCTTAGGTAATGTGATGGGGTGCAAGAAAATACTTGTGTACTGGTGTAAAGAGAGTATTTAGTGTCTTATTAGCTGCTACTTGGTGTATACAAAGACCTTTGTACTCGATCCGTGTCATTTCCTGTCCCCGGCCCCTAGGAAGCCCCTGGCTGAGGGCTCAGTAACCCTGGCTCCAGCTCTGCTCCATGAAATCCCTTTCCCCTCCGTGAGCCTTGGTCTAATCACATTGATGTGATTAAGGTGCTGAATCAGTCAGCAACTTTTCAAAACATTCTAGCCTTCCTGCATTCCTTGCGACGCCCCCCAAAACAGATGAAAGTGGGAGAGGAGTCCGACACGAGTCAGCTTCTCTGTCACCTCCCCCTCCCCCTGAGGCCCCAAGACCCTTCTGCAGACACCTGAGGTGCCAAGAAGTCCCAGCTGCAAACCACAAGGTACATAAATGATGCCTCGGAACAGATGAGGGCGGCAGGAATCCTCACTGTGCTCCTTACTTGCTGTGTGATCTTGGGTTGGTCACTTGACCTCTCTGAACCACCTACATCATCTCTCCAATGGGGATGGAAGTTAGGAGATAGCTCTGGGTTCTAGAACCCATGCTCCACCACTGACTTGCTCTGTATCTTGGTGAGCTCCTTCTCTTTGGTGGGTCCCAAATGTGATGAGATTCCTTATTCTCCAGCACCCCTACCTGAGTTTGCCTCTCAAGAGGCATGGCAACTTAAGGAGTCCCCAGAGCACAGCTTACCGTCTTGTCCCTCCCAGGCTTGATAGAGGAGAGAGATCTAGCAGTACACTGACAGCCCCACAGCCCAGAAATAGCAGGTCAGTCAGTGGGCGGCTGACCCCGCAACACAGAACCTGAGCTGAGGCCTGTTGCCTGGCAACAGGCACCGTCACACACAGTGGGTGGCCACGGGCTCGGGTGGTAGTCCACATCACCAGCCCAGACCAGACCTGCTGGGCGCTGGAGAGGGCAGGTGGAGTGTCTGTGGAGGCTTGGCAGCAAAGCTTCCAGCTGCTGGGCCTTTGCGTGTGGCCCTCGTAGAAGCACACAGACGCTCCTGTTGTTATTATCATCCTCAATCCTGATGAGAAGCAGCAAAAGGAGATTGTCATCCCATGGATGGAGGAGCCTGGTGGGCTGCAGTCCATGGGGTCACTAAGAGTCGGACATGACTGAGCGACTTCACTTTCACTTTTCAATTTCCTGCACTGGAGAAGGAAATGGCAACCCACTCCAGTGTTCTTGCCTGCAGAATCCCAGGGATGGGGGAGCCTGGTGGGCTGCCGTCTATGGGGTCACACAGAGTCAGACATGACTGAAGCGACTTAGCAGCAGCAGCAGCAGCAGCATCCCCTCAGCACAGGTGAGGAAACAAACAGCTGGCCGAGGGCNCTGCAGAATCCCAGGGATGGGGGAGCCTGGTGGGCTGCCGTCTATGGGGTCACACAGAGTCAGACATGACTGAAGCGACTTAGCAGCAGCAGCAGCAGCAGCATCCCCTCTGCACAGGTGAGGAAACAAACAGCTGGCCGAGGGCGCCACCCGGGAGCTTGTGGGTCGGCAGGTAGCATCCCCCACCACTCACCCCCCACCTCCCCCCGCCGCCATGACTGTGACCTGAGGAGACAGAGGACAGAGGGGTCGGAGGTCATGGGGAGGTCTCAGACTGGGTTTCGTGGGAGAGGAGGAAGATGGGGAGTGCCTGTGGGCCTAATGCAGGTCAAGAAGCAACAGTTAGAACCAGACATGGAACAACAGACTGGTTCCAAATCGGGAAAGGAGTAAGGCTGTATATTGTTACCCTGCTTATTTAACTTATATACAGAGTACATATGCAAAATGCTAGGCTGGATGAAGCACAAGCTAGAATCAAGGTTGCTGGGAGAAATACCTCAGATACACAGATGACACAACCCTTATGGCAGAGAGTGAAGAACTAAAGAGCCTCCTGATGAAAGTGAAAGAGGAGAGTGAAAAAGCTGGCTTAAAACTCAGTATTCAAAAAATGAAGATCATGNGCCTCTACAAGTTTTCAAGCAAGGAAGGGACAGGATCTAAAGAATAGACCGGATCACGTGTGTCCGTTTGTTCCTTCATGCATTCATCCAACAGTCTGTTGGAATCCAGCAGTGACAAGACGGAGGTGATGTTGGCCTTCACGAAGCATGGTCTGGGGTGACGTGTAGGATGGGGATTTGGGCTCAGAAGGGCACTACCCTGGTCTTAGGCATGGTGAGTCCTGGGATGAGAAGAGACTTGGGATAGAGCTGTAGCTCCTGCCAAGGTAGCCTTGTGGGGAGAGCAGAGGTGAGGGTCTGCTCAGCCCCTGATTAGTGCAGCCCCGGGCACAGCCCCTTTCCAGCCTACCTGACTCAAGAGCTACATCTGTTGATTTTTTTCCAATCCAGTCAAATAGATGCAAATAGCATGCAAATATATGCAAGAGGTCCTAATTCAAGGTATGTTAAATAAATGTATTATGGTCTGCCTGCTGCAATTATAGTCAAACTCAGCATTCAGGACGTGACCGACCTGAAATGGTGAGCTGATTTTAGTATCAGGCAGCAGAATCATGTGGGAGACGAGATGAGGCAGAGCTCAGAGACCCAGACACGCCATGTGGGGAGAGGCACACAGTCAGGTGTTTGTAGAAGATCCACTGTTCTCAGGAGGTAAGAAAAGAGGAAGAGACACATTTCATGTCTCACCCGGGGCTGACGTTTCCCTCCTTCCTTTGAAGGCATGTGGATGAGGAGTTAGAGGTCCTGGGCACTCGTCCCTGCCTGGACCCCCTGGTAGCTCTGCAACTTCCAACTAGTCCCTCCGCCAGTCTGTTCTCTGCTGTGTATAATGGGTACAGTGACAAGGAAGCACGAANTGGCGTTTCCCTCCTTCCTTTGAAGGCATGTGGATGAGGAGTTAGAGGTCCTGGGCACTCGTCCCTGCCTGGACCCCCTGGTAGCTCTGCAACTTCCAACTAGTCCCTCCGCCAGTCTGTTCTCTGCTGTGTATAATGGGTACAGTGACAAGGAAGCACGAAGGAAACTATGGCTGGTGACCCTGAGACAAGGATTCCAGAGAGAGCAAAGACTCCATGGAAAAGAAGGTGATATGAATATAGGATGATGAGTGTGGAGCATTCCTGGGAAAGAGGATGGGAAGTCAAGAGAGAGGATGGACAGCAGCCAAACAAGGACGGGTTATCTCAAAGTCCACTTTGGATCGATCCTGCAACAAAGATCTGGAGATGCTGCTGGTGGCATCTCAGAGCTGCTGCATTTGGAGAGCAAGGGAGCTGGAGTATTTATTCTGTACTCATCAGCGATCAGAGGAAGTAAGTTCCTTGGGGAGGACATACTTCTCCAGGCACTTCCCTCTCCATAAGTGCTGGCTAAGGGCTGTCCTCTGAAAGACATGGGTGTGGCTGAAGTCATACTGGGAGTTGGCACCAAGGGACCACCTGCCACAGGAGGGAAGTGCTCTGGAAACCGTGCTGTGCCGGTCCTCATCTCACACTCATCTGTGCTTCCTGAGCACCTGCAGGTGAGTCAGCTCACTTCTTCTGGGCAAGTGAGAGCAGCTAACCATGTGGATTGCTGTGAAGGGAGGAGGACTTGAGAGGCACGAACTGTGGCAGCGAGACTGGGTGGAAGGAGCCCCCTCATATGCTGCTGCTGGGGGAGTAAATTGGCATAACTGCTGAGGAGGGCCATGTCGCAGGATCCATCAAAAGTACAAATACAGTAATCCTTCAACCCCGCAATTTTACTCCTAGGATGTTGTCCAATGTATATCCTCACCCATACATAAAACAACACATTCACAAGGTCATCTATTGCAGCTCTATTTGTAACAGCAAAGAAATTAAAATAACCTTATATGCACACCCATATAATGAAATAGCCTGCCAACAAACAAAAAAGAGAATGAGTAAGTCCCATCTGTACTATTACTGAATGATTCTTAAGCCTTAGTAGTTAAGTTATTTAAAAATATGATAAGTAAAAATCAGAATAAAGAACTATCTGTACATTTATTTAACAAACTCTTCTATAGCCAATTGTCTATGTGCTTTTTAAATTACGAATTCACTTAGTCTTCCTAAGAATTCTATGAGATAGGGTTATTGTTATACCCATTTTGCAGATGAGGAAACTGAGAAACAGAGGGGTTAAGTAACTTGACCAAGGTCATAAAATGAGTAAACGGCAGAGCCAGGATTTGGAGGGTAGAGGAGCCAGAGAATCTGTGCTTTTTATTATATTTCTTTTCTGTAGCTGGCGATTACCCCTAACCAATCATAAGAGTTCTGTTTTCTTGATCAGTGATTGGTGTTAGAAGAGCATGCTGCACTTCTGGCCCATGAGATGTGAGAGAACGTCTGGCAGGGGCAAGTGTGTGTATGTGTGTGTGTGTGTGTGTGTGTGTGTGTGTAGGGGTAAGGATAGGTTTTCTTATTAATTAAAACAGATGTCCAGGGAGTTTCCTGGTGGTGTGGTGGTTAGGATTCTGAGTTTCCATTCCTGTGGCTGGAGTTCAATCACTGTTTAGGGAACTGAGATCCCATAAGCCCTATGGCATGGCAAAAAATAAAGGGCGGGGGTGTGTGTCCAGAGAATATGGTCTCTGCTCTTCCCAATGTTTTCGTTGTGAAGCTGTCAGTGGAGGCACCCACCAAGCAACCAGAAGGGGCCAAGTCTGAAGACAGGCCCACGCACTGATGGGCATCAAGCTACTGAAATAACCAGCCCTGGGCATCCAGCTTTGAGTTAACAAACATTTTTATTGCTTTAGGTTCTCAAACCCGAGCAGCACTAACATCACAGTTAAATCACAGATGGCTGGACCCCACCCCTAGCATTTCTGATTCAATGGGCAAAGCCAAAACTTTGCATTTCTAACAAGTTCCCAGTGATGCTGATGCCAGCTGGTCTGAGGACCACACTTTGAGAACCACTCTTTGAAGCATTTTGAGTTAAGCTTTCTGTTCCATGAAACCAAACGCATCTTGAGGCATTCTGTGACTGGAGCTTTGTGCCTCTCAGATCCTCTGGGTGGGGCAGGGGTCATGGATCAGGGAGGCAACACAGATGATGGTATGAGCACCAGATGGCAGTCAGGAGCCTGGGACACTTCATCCCTCCCTGGTGACCTTGAGGAATTTGTTTCTTCTCTGCAGGGTCTGTTTCCCCATCTATTTAATGGAAAGGAGTTTGGATGAGATTATGGCTAACCTTCCTTCTGGCTTTAATACTCTGTGTTTCAGAATTCACTAATCTTAGGGACTCAAGCCACTGATCTTGGTATCAAGCCAGGCCCCTCACACCATCAGTTCCTCTCTCTTCCTCTCCCCAGGGAGTCTGTGGCTTCGGCAGCATCAGGTGCTGGGAGGCAAAGGCAGCGCCACAGTCATTTTTAACTTATTACAGTTCCAGGCAGAAAGCTCATTTGGAGCCTGTGTTAGAGCTGAGAGGAGAGGCCGGAGCCAAGTCTCCCCACTCAGGGCCTCCCCCCGGCTCTCCGCCTTGCTTGAGCTGCGATGTGTCACAAACCAGCAGCTGAAGGGTGCAATGCCCGGGCCCATGGGAGCCACTCCCCAGGGACTGCCACTTTGAAGGTTTTGGGTAGACACACACTGGCACAGTTTCTCCTTCCATATCTAATCCATCACTGAGAACTGGCTTCCACCTCCTAAATATCATTCAAATCTGCCATGTTCTCCTTGTCTCTCTGGCCTGGATCATTGGAAGCAGCTCCAGCTGGGCTCTCTGCCTCTGGTCCTGCCCCCAAGCCCTCCTGATCCACCATGAACACCTCTGGATAAAGCCTACGCCCCTGAGCATGGAACACCCAGATGGCCTTTCACATCTGGCTCCCACCACCTTCTCTGGCACCCCTGTGCCCTCTATACACCAGCTAGACTACAGTTTCCAGAATGTTCTGGGCTCCCTCTCACCTCTGAGCCTGGAACATGACCTTTGCAGTCCCCTTCACCCCCACTCTCTGTGCACCCTCTAAGGTCTCAGGGTGGATCCCACACCAGCAAGTACTGCGTATGTGATTTCCTATTGTTCAGTTGCTCAGTTGTGTCTACTCTTTACGACCCCATGGACTGCAGCACGCCAGGCTTCCCTGTCCTTTCCCTTCTCCCAGAGCTTGCTCAAACCCATGTCCATCGAGTTGGTGATGCCATCCAACCATCTCATCCTCTGTCGTCGTCTTCCCCTCCTGCCCTAAATCTTTCCCAGCATCAGGGTCTTTTCTGATAAGTCCTGGGCCTGATGCAAAATGAAAACATGGGGGTTCCTGTTCAACATATATTCAGAATTTCAAGATGCAACAACAAAGCATTAAACCATGTTTGTGGCCCTGTGTGATTATACATGCTTCAGATCCCTGGAGCCCACTCTGCTGCAGGCTGGAACCCCAGTGTCTCCACTTGGTGTCTCCTCTGTACCGCACAGCCCTCTGTGTGTCCCATCTTGGTAATGACCACTCGTGGTGACTCTCTTTTTCTCTTCCCACTAGACTGTGAACACAGGGGGCAGGATTTGCATCTATCTTGCTCCCAGAATGTCCCAGATGCCTGGTGCAGAGCTTGGCAGAGTAGGCATTCCTTAAAGATCTGTTGAATGTCATTCAATGTATAAACAATCTGTTCAACAAATATTTTGGCAGAGCCTCTGATGTGTCAGGCGTGATTCTAGGTGCGGGAGCTGAATTCCTGAATCAAAGAGACCCTTGCTCTTGTAGAGTTTGCATTCTAGCATTCCAGGCAAGAGCAGACACTGAGCTAGGAGCTGAGTCCTAACGGGATGTTTGTGAGGGACAGAAAGCACCTGGAGGGGACCAGGCAAATGAAACAGGAAAGGGACAGAAGCCACACAAGGAAGCGAAACAGCAGGTGACTGCGGCACAGGGGCTCACCTCCAACAGGACTCTGGGAAGCGGTCTCCCACCCGAGGGGCGAAGACAATGGGGGGACTGGTCCTCCACCTCCCGTACTCGAGCATCACTCGGATCCTCTGGCCTGGACTGGGTGCAGGCTGAGCTGCTCCTGTTGGAGGGGTTCTTCAGGCCGAGTCTTCGGTGTTACGGCCACTGGCAAGGAGCTGGCTGGGAGAGCAGTGAGGGAAATGGGCAGGCTGGACACGAAATCAGCAATGGCAGAGAAAAGTAAACGTGTCATCGGTGAGACACGGGTGAGTGGAGCAGAGGAAGGGGCTGGGGTGTGCATGTGGAGAGGGGCTACAGAACCCACTGCATCTTGAACTGAACCCTCCACACCATCAGCCCGCCCTCAGCCTCAGCTCCAATTGGTGACCTCTCCTCCCTTCCCCAGTGCANAGTAAACGTGTCATCGGTGAGACACGGGTGAGTGGAGCAGAGGAAGGGGCTGGGGTGTGCATGTGGAGAGGGGCTACAGAACCCACTGCATCTTGAACTGAACCCTCCACACCATCAGCCCGCCCTCAGCCTCAGCTCCAATTGGTGACCTCTCCTCCCTTCCCCAGTGCAATGGTGTTTTTCTTTTTAGCCCTTAATTTGGACCATGTATTACAATTTCATAGGCACCAATGGCATGAGAGATGAGGCCCTAAATTGCTAAAGACTTTTAATTCGACTTCTGACAATCCCCGCACTGGCCCGCTGGCCTGGAGAGCTCTTCGGTTGGCTGTCTCCCGCCCTCTGAGAGGAACTGCTAATGAAAGGAGGGGGAGGAAGCACCCACCCACCCCCTGGCGGTGTCAACACGTCCTGCTGGGCTGCAAGGGAGCGAGACTGAGGCCGGTGTGCCTGCGGGGCAGTCTCCACAGAGCTCCCCCCCCACCACCTTCACAATAGTTCAAGAAAGGAGAGCTGTGAGCCTTGCGTGGAAAGCACATAACTTCGTGAGCAGCTCACAGGCATTGTCTCTGACCAGACCTGTTGTCTTTCTGTCCAGTCATCCTTGTCTGTTCNAAAGGAGGGGGAGGAAGCACCCACCCACCCCCTGGCGGTGTCAACACGTCCTGCTGGGCTGCAAGGGAGCGAGACTGAGGCCGGTGTGCCTGCGGGGCAGTCTCCACAGAGCTCCCCCCCCACCACCTTCACAATAGTTCAAGAAAGGAGAGCTGTGAGCCTTGCGTGGAAAGCACATAACTTCGTGAGCAGCTCACAGGCATTGTCTCTGACCAGACCTGTTGTCTTTCTGTCCAGTCATCCTTGTCTGTTCCCGTCAATTGCAAAGGGCCCTGTGAAGAGTTGGAGGGTTTTCGCAGCTCCTAAGTCTGGGCCAGCCTGTCTTTGATCCATAGAATACAGTGAAAGTGAGGGTGTGAGAGTTCTAAGTCTAGACCCCAGGGGACCTTGAGCCTTCCTCCTCATCCCCTTAATATGCTGCTGCCATGTGAACAAGCTTGGACTAACCTCCACTTCATGGTGAGAGACTCAGCAATCCCAGTGGAGGCCCTGGGCATAAAGATGATCCCAGGCAATTCCATGTGGGGCAGACAAGCCATCACTGCTGAGCCCAGCCCACATTTTGACCCACAAGTAAATGATTGTTGTTTTGAGCCAGTAAATTTGAGGGGTTTTGTTTTTGTTTCAGTCATCAAAAGCTAACTGATGCAGCTGTGTTGGTTTTTTGTCCCCAGTTTGTCATCACTCTCATGGTTACAAAACAGCTGCATAAAACCAAAGTCAAGGCAGGAGGAAGGGGATGGATCCTAAAGGAGCCATTTTCTCTAAATGTTCTTTTTTCCTGGGACAAAAATCTTACTAAAAGCCCCCATGGTTCCCAGGCACCTCATTAGACTTGGTCTTATATTCATTTCACTAGTCATTTGCAAAGGGACACAAGCACCATGATAAATGTTGCTACCCATGCGGCAGCAGGTCCCATCCTCAGGGAGCTCAGTCTCAGAAAAGTGAGCTCACAGTATAAGGCAGCTTGCAAATACAGATGAAAAGCCCAGATGGGCAAGACTGCAGGAGCTCAGATGAGAAGGGGCTCCATGAGTAATACAGGAAAGCTTCCCGGAGGAGGCAACTCCAGAGTCTGAATCTGAAAGATTACGTATTGGTCAGTTTCAGGGTACAGAATTGCTCTTTCTAAACCAAGTGGTGCTAGTGGTAAAAAAGAAACAAAAACAAAAAAACCCTGCATGCCAATGCAGGAGATATGAGACACAGGTTCAGTCCCTGAGTCAGGAAGATCCCCTGGAAAAGGGAATGGCAACCCACTCCAGCATTCTTGCCTGGAGAATCCCATGGACAGTGGAGCCTGGTGGACTACAGTCCATAGGATAGCAAAGAGTCAGACACGATTGAAGTGATTTAACACACATGCACAACTTGTAGAGAAAGGAATCTACACCAGAGTAGTGAGTGGCTTACAGAATTGTTGTAAGGACGGAAGAATCAATCTCTCTGCTTACCCTCCAGAAGTGACTCCTAGAGTCCCACTGCAGACCTGGGCCACCAAGCGAGTAACTGTCCCTACCACAACGAGGAAGCTGCCCACAGAAGTGAGGAACAGTGACTCTGCTTCCTGACTCCAGAACCACATTTCCTTTGCTGTGATCCACATGTAAATGCCTGTGTCCTGCTCCCCTCCGCACCTCATTCAGTTCTACATTTAAAATGCATCTGATTGGTCAGATGAAATTATATCCAAGCCCCTAGCTGCACAGGAGTCTGAGAAATGCATTCCTAGTTTTCCATTCACTGCAATAGAGAAAATCGCACTGGAAGCAGGCTCAACTAGACATTTTTAGACTTCACCAGAGAAACTACTTGAGGCATAGTACTCTTTGTGGGAAGCTCGGTGGTGACAGGCNCAGTTCTACGTTTAAAATGCATCTGATTGGTCAGATGAAATTATATCCAAGCCCCTAGCGCACAGGAGTCTGAGAAATGCATTCCTAGTTTTCCATTCACTGCAATAGAGAAAATCGCACTGGAAGCAGGCTCAACTAGACATTTTTAGACTTCACCAGAGAAACTACTTGAGGCATAGTTCTCTTTGTGGGAAGCTCGGTGGTGACAGGCTCAATGTCTTTAACAGCTATGGAGCTACTCACACCTTCTGTTTTACCTGGCGTCAGTTTTGCTGTTTTTGTTCATTTTGGACTTTGTTCATGTTATCCAAATTGTTAAATTTGTTAGCAAGTTTTGATTATAATCAAGCCAATCCCCTGTGTCCACCACGGATGAATAAACTTTGCTGTCCTTAGAACTGGGAGATGTGGGGATGGTTTTCATATGTTTGGACTGGAGCTAAGTCAGCTGCTTAGATGTTGATGAGGTGGAGAGGGGTAAGGGGACACACCAGAAGCATCTCTGTGGCCAGGCTGGCTCCTTAGGTGGAGATGAAAAGTCCCACCTCTGTCCATCCACAACCATAGAAGTTAAAATATCTGATGTGCTGGAGATGGGGGAGACGAGAGGCTTTGTGTTTCTTGAGTACAGAGGACACTTCTGAGAATACCTTCACTAACTTTCTCTGGAATCTGTTCACCCAAACCATAGGATAGAACCCAGGCTCTCTTGTTTAAGCAGTGTGACCCAGCCAATCCCCATAACTGATTGGACCAAGAGTAGACTCTTGATCCTGGATGAACCAATCTCTTTTTTGGAAATAGAGATTTGGGACCGAGAGTTTAGTTTGGACTGATGTCTTGAATGGAGGAGGTCTAAAAACATTATGGTTCTTGATGGCCATGGCAGAGAAGAACAAGTATAGCAGTCACATCAAGTAACGTGGGGACAAAGTTTCTTGAAGGACTGGAACCCAAATCTGAGCCTTGGGAGCTCCAGGAGAAAGGTCTGTATCTCTGCAATTCTTTTCCTTTAAGCTAGGTTGGAGAGGGCCAGCATCACTGCTGTTTACAGCCAAGAGTCCTAACTACTGTCACTGGATTGAGGGGTGGAACTCAGAGACCTGTGGGCCCCCAAACCACCCTCACCCTCTTCCTTAGTTCAGCTGATTAGAATAAAATGGTACGAGGACATGAGCAGAGAGAGGAGAACTATATTTTGAAATATATGTGTGTGTGTGGGTGCAGATACACACAAATAAGTGTGCTTATTTATTCAAGCTCATTGCATATGAGCAAAAAGAAGATGGAAACCTCTATAACCTCATCCTGAATAGGTATATTCATAAGGAACATTTTGACAAAAGGGGCATGGTAAGCCCTTACGATTAGCTGAGCTTTGCNGGATCCTCTGGCCTGGACTGGGTGCAGGCTGAGCTGCTCCTGTTGGAGGGGTTCTTCAGGCCGAGTCTTCAGTGTTACAGCCACTGGCAGGGAGCTGGCTGGGAGAGCAGTAAGGGAAATGGGCAGGCTGGACACGAAATCAGCAATGGCAGAGATAAGTAAACGTGTCATCGGTGAGACACGGGTGAGTGGAGCAGAGGAAGGGGCTGGGGTGTGCATGTGGGGAGGGGCTACAGAACCCACTGCATCTTGAACTGAACCCTCCACACCATCAGCCCGCCCTCAGCCTCAGCTCCAATTGGTGACCTCTCCTCCCTTCCCCAGTGCAGTGGTGTTTTTCTTTTTAGCCCTTAATTTGGACCATGTATTACAATTTCATAGGCACCAATGGCATGAGAGATGAGGCCCTAAATTGCTAAAGGCTTTTAATTCGGCTTCTGACAATCCCCGCACTGGCCCGCTGGCCTGGAGAGCTCTTCGGTTGGCTGTCTCCCGCCCTCTGAGAGGAACTGCTAATGAAAGGAGGGGGAGGAAACACCCACCCACCCCCTGGCGGTGTCAACACGTCCTGATGGGCTGCAAGGGAGCGAGACTGAGGCCGGTGTGCGTGCGGGGCAGTCTCCACAGAGCTCCCCCCCCCAACCTTCACAATAGTTCANTGTGCATGTGGGGAGGGGCTACAGAACCCACTGCATCTTGAACTGAACCCTCCACACCATCAGCCCGCCCTCAGCCTCAGCTCCAATTGGTGACCTCTCCTCCCTTCCCCAGTGCAGTGGTGTTTTTCTTTTTAGCCCTTAATTTGGACCATGTATTACAATTTCATAGGCACCAATGGCATGAGAGATGAGTCCCTAAATTGCTAAAGGCTTTTAATTCGGCTTCTGACAATCCCCGCACTGGCCCGCTGGCCTGGAGAGCTCTTCGGTTGGCTGTCTCCCGCCCTCTGAGAGGAACTGCTAATGAAAGGAGGGGGAGGAAACACCCACCCACCCCCTGGCGGTGTCAACACGTCCTGATGGGCTGCAAGGGAGCGAGACTGAGGCCGGTGTGCGTGCGGGGCAGTCTCCACAGAGCTCCCCCCCCCAACCTTCACAATAGTTCAAGAAAGGAGAGCTGTGAGCCTTGCGTGGAAAGCACATAACTTGGTGAGCAGCTCACAGGCATTGTCTCTGACCAGACCTGTTGTCTTTCTGTCCAGTCATCCTTGTCTGTTCCCATCAATTGCAAAGGGCCCTGTGAAGAGTTGGAGGGTTTTCGCAGCTCCTAAGTCTGGGCCAGCCTGTCTTTGATCCATAGAATACAGTGAAAGTGAGGGTGTGAGAGTTCTAAGTCTAGACCCCAGGGGACCTTGAGCCTTCCTCCTCATCCCCTTAATATGCTGCTGCCATGTGAACAAGCTTGGACTAACCTCCACTTCATGGTGAGAGACTCAGCAATCCCAGTGGAGGCCCTGGGCATAAAGATGATCCCAGGCAATTCCATGTGGGGCAGACAAGCCATCACTGCTGAGCCCAGCCCACATTTTGACCCACAAGTAAATGATTGTTGTTTTGAGCCAGTAAATTTGAGGGGTTTTGTTTTTGTTTCAGTCATCAAAAGCTAACTGATGCAGCTGTGTTGGTTTTTTGTCCCCAGTTTGTCATCACTCTCATGGTTACAAAACAGCTGCATAAAACCAAAGTCAAGGCAGGAGGAAGGGGATGGATCCTAAAGGAGCCATTTTCTCTAAATGTTCTTTTTTCCTGGGACAAAAATCTTACTAAAAGCCCCCATGGTTCCCAGGCACCTCATTAGACTTGGTCTTATATTCATTTCACTAGTCATTTGCAAAGGGACACAAGCACCATGATAAATGTTGCTACCCATGTGGCAGCAGGTCCCATCCTCAGGGAGCTCAGTCTCAGAAAAGTGAGCTCACAGTATAAGGCAGCTTGCAAATACAGATGAAAAGCCCAGATGGGCAAGACTGCAGGAGCTCAGATGAGAAGGGGCTCCATGAATAATACAGGAAAGCTTCCCGGAGGAGGCAACTCCAGAGTCTGAATCTGAAAGATTACGTATTGGTCAGTTTCAGGGTACAGAATTGCTCTTTCTAAACCAAGTGGTGCTAGTGGTAAAAAAGAAACAAAAACAAAAAAACCCTGCATGCCAATGCAGGAGATATGAGACACAGGTTCAGTCCCTGAGTCAGGAAGATCCCCTGGAAAAGGGAATGGCAACCCACTCCAGCATTCTTGCCTGGAGAATCCCATGGACAGTGGAGCCTGGTGGACTACAGTCCATAGGATAGCAAAGAGTCAGACACGATTGAAGTGATTTAACACACATGCACAACTTGTAGAGAAAGGAATCTACACCAGAGTAGTGAGTGGCTTACAGAATTGTTGTAAGGACGGAAGAATCAATCTCTCTGCTTACCCTCCAGAAGTGACTCCTAGAGTCCCACTGCAGACCTGGGCCACCAAGCAAGTAACTGTCCCTACCACAACGAGGAAGCTGCCCACAGAAGTGAGGAACAGCGACTCTGCTTCCTGACTCCAGAACCACATTTCCTTTGCTGTGATCCACATGTAAATGCCTGTGTCCTGCTCCCCTTCGCACCTCATTCAGTTCTACGTTTAAAATGCATCTGATTGGTCAGATGAAATTATATCCAAGCCCCTAGCGCACAGGAGTCTGAGAAATGCATTCCTAGTTTTCCATTCACTGCAATAGAGAAAATCGCACTGGAAGCAGGCTCAACTAGACATTTTTAGACTTCACCAGAGAAACTACTTGAGGCATAGTACTCTTTGTGGGAAGCTCGGTGGTGACAGGCTCAATGTCTTTAACAGCTATGGAGCTACTCACACCTTCTGTTTTACCTGATGTCAGTTTTGCTGTTTTTGTTCATTTTGGACTTTGTTCATGTTATCCAAATTGTTAAATTTGTTAGCAAGTTTTGATTATAATCAAGCCAATCCCCTGTGTCCACCACGGATGAATAAACTTTGCTGTCCTTAGAACTGGGAGATGTGGGGATGGTTTTCATATGTTTGGACTGGAGCTAAGTCAGCTGCTTAGATGTTGATGAGGTGGAGAGGGGTAAGGGGACACACCAGAAGCATCTCTGTGGCCAGGCTGGCTCCTTAGGTGGAGATGAAAAGTCCCACCTCTGTCCATCCACAACCATAGAAGTTAAAATATCTGATGTGCTGGAGATGGGGGAGACGAGAGGCTTTGTGTTTCTTGAGTACAGAGGACACTTCTGAGAATACCTTCACTAACTTTCTCTGGAATCTGTTCACCCAAACCATAGGATAGAACCCAGGCTCTCTTGTTTAAGCAGTGTGACCCAGCCAATCCCCATAACTGATTGGACCAAGAGTAGACTCTTGATCCTGGATGAACCAATCTCTTTTTTGGAAATAGAGATTTGGGACCGAGAGTTTAGTTTGGACTGATGTCTTGAATGGAGGAGCTCTAAAAACATTATGGTTCTTGACGGCCATGGCAGAGAAGAACAAGTATAGCAGACACATCAAGTAACGTGGGGACAAAGTTTCTTGGAGGACTAGAACCCAAATCTGAGCCTTGGGAGCTCCAGGAGAAAGGTCTGTATCTCTGCAATTCTTTTCCTTTAAGCTAGGTCGGAGAGGGCCAGGGTCACTGCTGTTTACAGCCAAGAGTCCTAACTACTGTCACTGGATTGAGGGGTGGAACTCAGAGACCTGTGGGCCCCCAAACCACCCTCACCCTCTTCCTTAGTTCAGCTGATTAGAATAAAATGGTACGAGGACATGAGCAGAGAGAGGAGAACTATATTTTGAAATATATGTGTGTGTGTGGGTGCAGATACACACAAATTAGTGTGCTTATTTATTCAAGCTCATTGCATATGAGCAAAAAGAAGATGGAAACCTCTATAACCTCATCCTGAATAGGTATATTCATAAGGAACATTTTGACAAAAGGGGCACGGTAAGCCCTTACGATTAGCTGAGCTTTGCTGTAAATATCAGCAAAGAGAACCTAGTGAGTGATGTGGATTGCGGTAAGCCACTCCTTCCTTAAGGTGGTCAGAACAAAGTAGCTTCAAACCAGTGTGTTCTGATCTGGTCTCACCTGATCTCCATTCACACTGAGCATGTAACAAAATAAAACTGTATTCATATTTGGCATCAGAATTTCTCTGGTGGGGAGTAGGAAGGTGGAAAATACCTCAGGAAATCACCAAGGATAGAAAGCGAGGACTTAGGTGTTGGCAGGATCAGGACACCAATGAAGAAAAATCACACTGCCCGGCCTGAGATGTGTACTTTTCCCCAGGAAGGGGCAGGAAAGGAGAGAAAAGAAAGCAGTGGAAGGGAGGGGATTCCCTACAGAGATACTCGGGCCTGGACTGCAGAGGGCAAAGGACCTGCAGGAACCCTTGGTGATGGGAGGCCAGGTAGCTTTGGAGAACAATGTTGGATACCACGGATACGGTGTTGCTCATGGAGTGGTGTCCGGTGCACCATGCACGCCTCCTCATGACCCCTGCTGTTTATTAAGGTCTGCTATTTTCAACAGAGGCTTTGTGTGGATTGGTTTTCTTTTCTTTGGCCGGGGATGGTGGTGGTGGTACACAGGATGGAGCAGTTATGGGAACATTTAAAGGGACCCAGAGTGAAACAGAGATAATGCTTCGGGAAGCAAGAATACAAAGCTGGACTTGACATTGAGGGCATCAGCCATATTCCTACCTTACTCTGGAAATTCACAGATACCAGAAGGAAATCCTTAACAGGGCTCAGAGCCAAGGTTTCCAGCTGATTTTATTAATATCTCAAGAGGGGGGAGGCCCAGCTAATACAGGATTTTGATAAAAGCATTAAAAATTGCAACCACAAGCACCATCCCCCAAATACAACAGCAGTAGCATCTGAAGCCTAGGGTAACCACACCAAGGAAGACTGTGTGTCCAGACCCATGGCTTGGATCACAAGTGATCTAAGCCAATTGCAACAGTCCTGTTCCCCACTTTCCCAATTAAGGGTGGCTTCATGTCCCAATTCTGGCGAATGCTGCTGCTGCTGCTGCTAAGTTGCTTCAGTCGTGTCTAACTCTGTGCGAATACTGGAGTGGGTTGCCATTTCCTTCTCCAATGCATGAAAATGAAAAGTGAAAGTGAAGTCGTTCAGTCGTGTCTGACTCTTAGCAACCCCATGGACTGCAGCCCACCAGGCTCCTCCATCCATGGGATTTTCCAAGCAAGAGTACTGGAATGGGGTGCCATTGCCTTCTCTGCTGGTGAATGAGACCTAAGCAAAATTCTGCTGACTTGAGTGTAGTGTGGGTTTGGGGGTTCTTAAAGCTTTTGCTTTCTTTTTCTGCCTTGAACATAGACATGATGGTTGGTGTAGTGGCAGCCATCTTGTTACTATGAGGGGAAGGTGAAGAGAATTGCAAAAGCAGGTGTCCTGACATAGTTGAGCTACTGAACCAAAAGTGACAGCCACCTATCTCTGGTCTTAGAAAAACAAACCTCTGTTGGAATCAGATTTTCTGTTTCTGTTTCTTGTACTAAGTGCATTTCTAACGGTACAGAGGTGGCTGAAGGAAACTGCTCCCCAAATGACTGGATTTTACTCATGTTTGAGAATTAAAGACAAATTCAGAGGACAATTTAATCAGATGCCTGGAACCAAAAGGCACAGCTCCAGCTCCAGTGAGAACAGAAGAGAACTGCCAAATCTCATTACCGAAGGCACAGAACAGCCCTCCAGTGAAGCATCAAAGTTAATAGTGTATCTCAAACTCATCCACAAGCAAAGCCAAGGCAGCAAAATGAAGCCAGTGATGGATGCTGCCATATCAGCTGTTCACTTGCTATGGTTTTAGTCCCTTCATCATCGACAACGTCAGGATCCCACTGGAGAAAGACACGATCAAAGAGGAGAGCTGGGAAAGGGCACGTCGCTTCTGGCTTGCAGGAACAGGAGCAGGCACTCATGGGCAGGAGAAACCAACCAAGAATAGGCAGCTACTGTCACTATTTTATTTATGAGGAAGCAGACAGGATGAGCGTTTTAAGGGCTCTGTTTGGGTATAAACTGATTGATTTATTCATGAAGTACTTACTAAGTACCTCCTGCATACCAGCTCCCAGGCTGCTTGTCAGCAAGATACTCTTGAGTGTAGTGGAGTTAATAAAGCAAGGACACAAATAATTACAAAATAAAACAAAGGGATCTCTGGAGTTTTGGTGAAGGAATGAAATGTGTTAGAGTCCTGGGAAGTGAGGTAACTGTATCCAGCAGACAGGAGGAAGAGATTCAGTTCAACTGCACAATTGCTGTTGGAGGTACATATGATATGCGCATACAAAAGCAAAAGGAAAGGAAGAAAAGATTAGAGGCTCTGCACTGGTCCCCAGCAAACGCAGCATGTTAATGAGCATGCTTCCTAGTCACCTGCAGTGTTTGAGAGGCACTAGGCTGCAAACCTTTGGTATATAGGTAGAGGGGTTACTGCCACTTTTCAAAAGGTGACTGAGACTCAGAAAAGTATTGTCTGTGGATGATATGTCAGAGTTTGAACCCAGATCTACTTGAATCAGCTTCCCAGCTGGTGCGAGTGGTAAAGAACCCGCGTGCCAATGCAGGAGACCCAGGTTCGATCCCTGGGTGGGGAAGATCCCTTGGAGGAAGGCATGGCAATCCACTCCAGTATTCTTGCTGGAGAATCCCATGGACAGAGGAGTCTGGTGGACTACAGCCCATAGGGTTGCAAAGAGTTGGATACGACTGAAGCACTTTAGCATGCACGCATCAGTTCAGTTCAGTCAGTTCAGTCGCTCAATCGTGTCCAACTCTTTACGACCCCATAAATCGCAGCACACCAGGCCTCCCTGTCCATCACCAACTCCCGGAGTTCACTCAGACTCATGTCCATCGAGTCGGAGATGCCATCCAGCCATCTCATCCTCTGTCGTCCCCTTCTCCTCCTGCCCCAAATCCCTCCCAGCATCAGAGTCTTTTCCAATGAGTCAACTCTTCGCATGAGGTGGCCAAAGTACTGGAATTTCAGCTTCAGCATCAGTCCTTCCAAAGAATGCATACATGAATCCAAACCCAGGCTCAATACACAAGATTATACTGACGTATTTTACTGTTAAGGCACCTTCAGAAAATCCAACTGAATCTGTCTTTGATGGAAAAGGGGATTTACAGGATCATGTAACCAAAGAGTCTAGTGTGGATTCAGGTAAGTGTTGATTTAGTCGTTCAAATGAATTCACCAAAGGCCTAACTTCTTTTGATCTCAAAGTGCTTTGTTGTTCAGCTTTTTCCTCTGGCTCCACATTTGCCCCATCACAAAATAGGTCTAGATTCTTCTGTGTACACCATGGTCCCACTGTTCCATATTTCATATCATCTACACTATTAACTGAAGAAAGAGAGAAGATATATCCTGGTACCCCTTGTTGAAAGGAGAGGAAAACAGCTTCACCTTTCCAGAAATTCTAGCAAGCATTTTCTTACATGTCATTGGCTCTGGTGGGTCATGTGCCTGCTCCCAAAAATATCAGTGTGGGCTCCCCGAGGATGACTTTTGTAAACAGAAAAGACTATTTTTGATTACATTAACTTTACATTTAACATTAACCATATTAAGCTTAGCAGTTAAAAACCTAGTTCTCTAAACGTGAAGTTCATAAATCTCATAAATCTTTATTCTACGTCTAGATCTATAATAATCAATTTCAGGGGCCTTTGCAATTAAGAAATATATCAAGCTACAATATTAAATTTAATATAGTTGATTTTATTTTTGAGTCCTTTAATTGCTTGTTTAATAAAAACTTTGAAATATTTAAGTAACACTTGCAATATGGTGACTTTTAAGTCTTCTTACATATTTCAAATCAGTTTACAAATTAATAAAATCGCATACTATTTAATGTTAAATCATAAATCTAAATCAATTACNGCCTTTGCAATTAAGAAATATATCAAGCTACAATATTAAATTTAATATAGTTGATTTTATTTTTGAGTCTTTTAATTGCTTGTTTAATAAAAACTTTGAAATATTTAAGTAACACTTGCAATATGGTGACTTTTAAGTCTTCTTACATATTTCAAATCAGTTTACAAACTTAATAAAATCGCATACTATTTAATGTTAAATCATAAATCTAAATCAATTACTCAATTAAATTTTTAATTGGAATCATACATTGATCTCTTATATACTCCCATATGCCAAATAACTTTAAACATTACAAGTACTTTAAAAAATATCAAATATACATAAATTTTCCTAAAGCAAACACACAAAAATATATTCAAACTGTGAGTACAGTTTGCATCATTCTTTCTGTTAACAATGCTAAAACTTCTTGGGGTTAAAAGACTNGTTTTTGGCGACTTTCTTTAGAGATTCTTTTGGCTTTGTGTCCCCTTTCCATCTCTCTTATCCTTCTAGAACTCCCATTATGTGTACACTCATAGACTTGGTGGTATTTCATATGTCTCTGAGCAACTCTTCATTTTTATTTATTGTTTTCTGTTTGTTCTTCATTGTAAAGTCTCTATCAATCTAAATTCAAATTCACTAATTATTTTTTTTCTGCCAGCACAAATATACTGCTGAGTCTTGCTAATAGGTTTTTTCAATTCAGTTATTGTATTTTAAACTCTAGAATTTCCATTTGTCTTTTTTTGCTAATTCTTCTCTTAATTGATATGCTCTGTTCAATGAGACATTATCGTTATACCTTCCTTTTTCTNATTTTTTTTCTGCCAGCACAAATATACTGCTGAGTCTTGCTAATAGGTTTTTTCAATTCAGTTATTGTATTTTAAACTCTAGAATTTCCATTTGTCTTTTTTTGCTAATTCTTCTCTTAATTGATATGCTCTGTTCAATGAGACATTATCGTTATACCTTCCTTTTTCTTTTTAAAAATAAAATCAAAACATATTTATCTAGAGCTGTTATTAAATTACAACTTCAATGTTTATTTTTAATATCAAATATATCTCAGATCTCATTTTTTTATTGTTTATAAGATGACTCTTTTCCTACGACTATTGCATGCAAAAACAGGCAGTGGTGAAAGAAAGTTTTCTTGTTTTTAAACAACCCTTTTTTAAAAATGTTTTTGCTTAAAATCCAGCAGCCAAATGAAGAAACTGTTATCAAAATATTGGGGCACATAAAGTGCTTTCCACATCTTGAGAACTGGGAGCAAACCTTTCATTTGAAACAGCAAAATGTTCTTGATGGATTTATGTATGTACTTTTAATGTTGATTGTATCTAATGTATTAAATAGTAAGATTAACAGGAGGAGGCATGCACTTAGGGAAATTCACATATTCCTATTATAGTACACATCTTTAATACTGGCATGGAAAATACCTCATTTAGCTAGAAGCACTTAAAAAAGATATCTATTGCCTATGTGAACTTCCTAGATAGTTAAGTCTTACACATTAAGTGATGAAATCCATCTAAAATATATTATGTTTTCTTGTCTTCTGAGACAACACCAAATGTATTTAGACTTAAAAAAATGATAACTGTTGAAAAGAATACCTGTTTATGAAAAGAGCCATGTAATGCGTTTGAACTGTGGTGCTGGAGAAGACTCTTGAAGAGTCCCTTGGACTGCAAAGAGATCAAACCGGTCAATCCTAAAGGAAATCAGTTTTGAATATTCATTGGAAGGACCCATACTGAAGCTGAAGCTTCAATTCTTTGGCCACCTGATGCGGAGAACTGACTCATTGGAAAAGACCCTGATGCTGGGAAAGACTGAAGGTAGGAGGAGAAGGGGACGACAGAGGATGAGATGGTTGGATGGCATCACTGACTCAATGGACATGGGTTTGAGCAAGCTTTGGGAGTTGGTGATAGACAGGGAGACCTGGCATGATGCAATCCATGGGGTGGCAAAGAGTTGGACACAACTGACTGAACTGAAGTGAATGTGAAGAAGGCAGATAGTTGTTGAGAGCAGTTGGCTTATTCTCTCAGCAGCCCAAAATTTTCATGCTCTTTTGTCTGGTTTTAAGAATTTCTCTTCCTCTATTAGGTTCCCAGCTTTTACTCTAACTTCTGCCAATGAGCCTTAACCTAACCCTTTATTTCTGAAAGTATGGTCTTTAGTTCTTTGAGCATGTTTATTACAGCTGCTATGAACTCTTTGCTTGGATCCTCTCAAATGCAGTTTCCATTTCCTATTTCTCTTCTTGACTGGTCATACTTTTTGCTTCTTTGCGTTAGCTTTAATTTTTTTGAAAACTGGACATTTTAGATAATTATTGCTGTTTTTCAGTTGCTAAGTTGTGTCTGACTCTTTGCGACCTCACCGACTGCAGCACGCTGTCCTTCACTATCCCTTCACTTCTCTGTCCTTCACTATCTCCCAGAATTTGCTCAAGTTCATGTCCGTTAGGTCAGTGCTGCTGTCTAACCATCTCATGCTCTGTTGCTCCTTTCCCATCAGTCTTTCCCAGCATCAGGGTCTTTTCCAGTGAGTCGGCTCTTTGCATCAGGTGGCCAAAGTATTGGAGCTTCAGCTTCAGCATCAGTCCTTTCAATGAATATTCAGGGTTGATTTCCTTTAGGGTTGACTGATTTGATATCCTTGCGGTCCAAGAGACTTGCAAGAGTCTTCTCCAGCACTGCAATTTGAAGGCATCAGTTCTTTAGTGCTCAGCCTTCTTTATGGTCCCCTTCTCATATCCATACATGACTACTGGAAAATATCATAGCTTTGACTATACAGACCTTTGCCAGCTTTTTGATATGCTATATGGGTTAGTCATAGCTTCCCTTCCAAAGAGCAAGCATCTTGTAATTTCATGACTGCAGTTATCATCCCCAGTGATTTTGGAGCCCAAGAAAATAAAATCTGTCACTGCTTCCACGTTTTCCCCTTCTATTTGCCACAAATTGATGGGACCAGATGCTATGATCTTAGTTTTTTGAATGTTGAATTTCAAGCGAGTTTTTTCATTCTCCTCTTGCACCCACATCAAGAGGCTCTTTCGTTCCTTTTCACTTTCTGCCATTAGAGTTGTATCATTTGCCGCTGAAGATGCAAAAGCTCTGTACAGTCAGCAAAAATAAGACCTGGAGCATGAGCTCCTTATTGCAAAATTCTGGCCTAAATCAAAGAATGTAGGGGAAACCACAAGGCCATTCAGGTATGACCTAAATCAAATCCCTTATGATTATACAGTGGAGAGGATGAATAGATTCAGAGGGTGGACAGAATACCTGAAGAACTATGGACAGAGGTTTGTAACATTGTACAGGAGGCAGTGACCACAGTTTTAGATAATATATTATAGCAACTCTAGATATATTGCCCTAACTTTCCCCAGAGTTGTTTTCTTGTTTATTTGGTTAGGGACTTTGCTGGAATATGTCAGTAAAATCCAGCCGGTCCTATTTATCTTGGCTGCTGGGATGTCTGATAATGTGGGGGGTTAGACAGAGTTTGAATTATGGTTCTGTCACTTTGCTGAACAACCTTGAATGTATGGTATCACTTCTTTGAGCTACAGTTTCTCATCTGTTTGATGGGGTCAATAATAATACCTAGTATTATAAATGCTTATTATGAAGTACATGCTCTTTCTATGTTTTGTGTGGTGCTCAGTGGTTCAGTCCTGTTCAACTCTTTGAAGTTGCCTGGATTATAGTTCCAGATACCATGGACAGTAGCCCGCAAGGTTCCTCAGTCTGTAGAATTTTCTGGGCAAGAATACTGGTGTGGGTGGCCCTTCCCTACTCCAGGGGATCTTCCTGACCCAGGGATCAAACTAGTGTCTCTTGCACCTCCTGCATGGCTGGTGGCTTCTTTACCACTAGCGCCACCTGGGAAGCCGTGGCTGCTGGGATGTCTGAGAGACAGAGACGTAACAGATTTTAATCTGTTCCATGGAGATACCAGTAACTAGTACTACAAATGCATATTGTGAGTATACACTTGTTATATGTTTCAGCTAATTTAATCTTCACAACAACCTATGAAGTAAGTACTTACTATTATCCCCATTTTCACATAACAGAACTGAGGCAGAGAGACTGAGTAATTTTCCCAAGAATACACAGGTAATGAGTGATAATTCTGGGATCTGAACCCAAGTGCCCAGTCCCACAGTTCTTACCCACCACTTATTTTATATATATAATATATATCTATAGCATTTTGAGTTCAGTATACATATTCAAGTGAATTGCCAGAGAGATCTTTTTTAAAAAATAAGAAATCTGCTTATTCCACTCATCTACACCCTCTTACCCAGTTTAAAATGTGTTGGTGGGTCTACATCACTCTTAGGATCAAAGGAAAATCCCTTATTGCATCTCTAAACCCCCACCCCACCCCAGGCACTCCCAGGTCACCTCCTCATCATTCTCTCTGCTCCAGGAACCCTGGGCTCCTTCTGTTCCCTCACACTCACCAGGCTCCCCTTCCTGCCACAGGACCTTTGCCCATGCTGCTCCCACTATCTAGAATGTTCTCCCCAGCATCTTTCCTCCTCTCTACCTCCTCACTTCTGCTCATCCTATACTTCCTCAGGGAAGCTCTCCCCATCAACCTAGAGTAGATCAAGTCCTTCCATTAGAGGGATTTGGGGTACCAGGTTACCTCTCCTTGAAGCATATTTATATTTTATTTGTGTGATTATTTCATAGTATTCGAATTGTAAGTTCTAGGATGTAATCAGTATTGCTAGCATTTACCTTAGAGCTTTGTACTTAGCAAGGCCTTACTTATGTATTTTGGAATATTAACAAATGAATGAATAATTAATAGGTGCCTCTGACCTAGACTGTAGCCCAGGGCTCATCCTTGGCTCAAAGGCAAGAATCCCAGAGTTGTGTTATACTGCCCAGTGCAACTGCTTACCTTAGCCAAGGATATCACAGAGACCTCATACAATTTTTTTTTTATCATCCAACGAAGATTTATTTAGTCCTCACGTGCTTGGTATTGTTCTAACAGCTGGGGTTTTAGTGACAGACAAAAAAATCTTTGCTTTCATGAATTAATATTCTGGTTGAGGTGGGTGATATATAATACATAAATAAATAGTCAAGTACTGTCTAGTGGAAGAAAACCAAAACAGGGAAAGTGGAATCAAGTGGGGAATGGATGATAGAGTGGCTAAGGAGGCCTCTCTGATGGGGCGGCACCAAAACAGAGACTTGTAGAAAGTGACAGAGGCAGAGGGAAGGGCAGAGGCCACGATCCTGAGTAAGGAGCAGCCTCCCCTCATCCGCCAAGGGGCAGGAGGCCCATATGGCTGGAGCAGTGAGTCGGGGGACTGGGCAAGGATGGCACCAGGTGCTGGGGGGTCACACCCCAGTACATCATGCTGAGGAGGCTGACAGCTACAGTTGTCACTGTGCTTAACCTGTTTGAGGTCCTGCTGGGGAGCGGGAAATGAGTCTGCTTAAGAGGCCACTTGTGCCCACTCACCAGTACCCTTGGGTGGGTCAAGCAGGTCCCTGCTGCCACACTCACTTAGGGTACCTTGCTCTGGAAGTGCTTCTGGCTTCATTATCATTGTTTACAAAACGGAAGCACTTTCTGAATCCAGCCTTCCTCCTTCTCCACCTTCCTGTGCCAACCTCGTGGTTACGTGTGTGGAGTGAACTGGAGAAGCCAGCCAGGAGACTAAGAGAAATCCCCAGAAACTCTGAGGCCCCGAGGAAGAAGCCTCTCCAGATGCTCTCGCTCAGAACACCTCGTGGCCAACTGGGCACGTGTGGAGGCACAGGGGGCCGGGCCCCACCCCCAGAGTTTCAGATCGGCAGGCTTTCCTCCAGCCCCACTGGTGGTCACTCCCTTCTGCACTCATTCACGTGTTCATGACCCAGGGAGGACACCCCTCTGCCTGCCCAGGTCTTTTGCAAATTATATTATCTCAGTCCACAGCGCCCTCTCCTGACTTCTCTATGGATCTGCTTCTGCACTTGGGAGTCCTGACTTGTGCGTCTGCCCAGAGTTCTACCTGACTGCCCTCTCCCCAGACAGCATCTGAGGAATTGCTGGTCACTTCCTCGTGGATCTTTTCAGTACGTGTTTCAAGAGGCTGTTTAGCATGGAAATTCAGAGACCTGGTCCCAGATGGCCAGACTCAGGCTTGCCTAACAAAAGTNACCTGACTGCCCTCTCCCCAGACAGCATCTGAGGAATTGCTGGTCACTTCCTCGTGGATCTTTTCAGTACGTGTTTCAAGAGGCTGTTTAGCATGGAAATTCAGAGACCTGGTCCCAGATGGCCAGACTCAGGCTTGCCTAACAAAAGTGCTGTGGTATTGACATCAATTTCCTCATTTTTAACTTGTCAGAGAGGTCCTCCCCAGCCTCAGTTTCTATTGTTCTTTTGCCTCACCTATAATAGAATAATTTAATATTATTTATTTGCAACATTATTATAATATAATATAATGCGATGTGGAAATAAAGATAGCTTCCTCTTCATGGATTTGCTAGGAGAATTCAGTGAGTTAATCTGCCTTCAGAGCAGTGCCTGATGCATAGTAAATTTTGAGTTAATCTTAGCTCTAGCCAACCAGTCCATTCTGAAGGAGATCAGCCCTGGGATTTCTTTGGAAGGAATGATGCTAAAGCTGAAGCTCCAGTACTTTGGCCACCTCATGCGAAGAGTTGACTCATTGGAAAAGACTCTGATGCTGGGAGGGATTGGGGACAGGAAGAGAAGGGGTGACATAGGATGGGATGGCTGGATGGCATCACTGACTCGATGGATGTGAGTCTGAGTGAACTCTGGGAGTTGGTGATGAACAGGGAGGCCTGGCGTGTTGCAATTTATGGGGTCGCAAAGNGTACTTTGGCCACCTCATGCGAAGAGTTGACTCATTGGAAAAGACTCTGATGCTGGGAGGGATTGGGGACAGGAAGAGAAGGGGTGACATAGGATGGGATGGCTGGATGGCATCACTGACTCGATGGATGTGAGTCTGAGTGAACTCTGGGAGTTGGTGATGAACAGGGAGGCCTGGCGTGTTGCAATTTATGGGGTCGCAAAGAGTTGGACACGACTGAGCAACTGAACCGACCAACCAACTAGCTATTCTGGGGCCATTCTAGTGAATGTTCCAACTGTTAAGCCCTTCTTATTTGTGTCCAAGGTGCTCTGGACAGTTCTTAACAGAATCCACCTGGGTACTTGTTAAAGGAGCATTCCTTCTTTACCTCATAACTCTTGGATCATAATCTGAGGGGGTNAACAACTATCCCTGGCAGAACATAAGACAACTATTAAGTGTGCGTTTTGAAACTGGAATTCCAAAGACAATAAATTCATTAAGACAATAAACTATTCACGTTCAAAAATCACAACATAAACATCTCTTTAATGCTTACATGTAAATCTATGTTCAGGTTAACCTTGTATTTGGTCTTCTCCTTTCTACCTAAGCTCACTTCCTGGGTGATCTCAACTAGTCTCACTGTTTCAAACACCACATATCAAGGGAGAGCGACATTAGTGTGGTAGCTGCTGATGCTTTCCCCACGGGATAATAAGCCAAGATCAAACATATCCACAGATTAACTTTGGAAGACTATACCGAAAGAGAAAATTGGAGAAGGTACCTATGGAGTTGTGCATAAGGGCAGATAGAAAACTACAATCAAGTGGTAGCTATGAAGAAAATCAGACTAGAAAAGGGAAGAGGAAAGGGTTCCTAGTACTACAATTCAGGAAATATCTCTTACTAAAAGAACCTCATCATCCCAATATAGTCAATCTTCAAGACGTGCTTATGCAGAATTCCAGTTATATCTCATCTTTGCATTCTCTTCCATAGATCTCAAGAAATATTTGGATTCTGTTCCTCCTGGTCAGTTCATGGATTCTTCACTTGTTCAGAATTATTTGTACCAAATCCTACAAGGGACAGTATTTTGTCACTCTAGAGGAGTTCTAGACTTAAAACCTCAAAATCTATTGATGGACGATAACCGAACATTTAAACCAGCAGACTTTGGCCTTGCCAGAGTTTTTGGAACACCCATTAGCGTATATATCCATGAGGTAGTAACACTCTGGTAAAGATCTCTGGAAGTATTGCTGGGGTCAGCTCGCTACTCAACTCCAGTTGATATTTGATCAATAATTTTCAGAGCTTTGGGCACTTCCAACAATGAAGCGTGGCCATAGTGGAATCTCCACAGACTATGAAAATACATTTTCCAAGTGGAAACCAGGAAGTTTAGCATTCCACGTCAAAAACTTGGATGCAAATGACTTGGATCTGCTCTCGAAAATGTTGGTCTATGATCCTGCCAAATGAATTTCTGGCAAAATGGCACTGAACCATCCATACTTTAATGATTTGGACAGTCAATTAAGAAGATATAGCTTCTGACAGCTTCCGCGTCTTGTGTCAAGAACAGATGATTGTATTTCTACTATCATCTCTGTTTATGTGTCATATATTTTCTTTTCTTTGTTGTAAAACTTAAACTATATTTCATCTTCTGATTTCAAGTGTTAACTTAAAAATGTAAATCCTGTTCTATATGAATTTAAATATAATAATTCTGTATATGTTTGTAGATCTCACTGTAACAACTGTTTGTTACTATAATAAAACTATATAAATAAATATAGTATTGATGTCAGGAATCAGGAAACTTTTGAATTAGCTTAAACCATCTAAAATGCTATAGCAGTCTACTTTTCATGAGTTAAAAATAATAAAATTTAGGAAAGTGTACTAAGTTCAAAGTTCATAATGCTTTGAAGTATTTCTTATGCTCCGAATGTTTAAATTTTCTTGTCAGATTCTTGCCATACTACCTGCTTAAAGATGAGTATTCTTCAACTGGTATTTCAATTTGTGACCTACATATTTAGGCACTCAGAATGAGAATACTAACCAGATTTGAGAGATAATGCTTAATTTATAGAGGGTTTTGGTAACATAAAACTAACATTAGTGTATGCCAAAGTTCGCTAAGTTTTATAGTCAGAAATCAAGGGCTGGCCACAGCAGGAAAGAACAGTTTAGAAAATTTATGAGCTATTCTATTTTTGTTTTCCCTGGTGGCTCAGACAGTAAAGTGTCTGTCTACAATGTGAGACACCTGGGTTCAATCCCTGGGTTGGGAAGATTCCCTGGAGAAGGAAATCGCAAACCACTCCAGTACTCTTGCCTTGAAAATCCCATGGACGGAGGAGGTTGGTGCAGGCTACTATCCACGGGGTCACAAAGAGTCGGGCACGACTGAGCGACTTCACTTTTCATTCTATTTTTAGGTAGGTTATCTGAGCGAATTCTTGTGCTATGGTCAGAGGTAATAACTATACAAAGGAGTTGCTTATCTTGGCTTGCAAGTCTGACTAAAACTGCAAATTTTGACATAGTTTAGTTTATTAGCAGCCTTTGTTGAAGGTTCTCATGTATAATTATTTAGCTAAAATCACTAGCCTTGGGAATTGCTTATTAATGCTGTTCATTGTGATTTTTTACCTATAAGCAGCCTAATTTAAATTATTTGTTACAGTCAAGAGAAATCTCTAAAAATAATCTTATCATTTTTCAGTCCAGTTCAGCTGCTCAGTCATGTCTGACTCTTTGCAAACACCTGGCACAGCACGCCAGGCCTCCTTGTTCATCATCAACTCCCGGAGTTCACCCAAACCCATGTGCATTGAGTCGGTGATGCCATCCAGTCATCTCAACCTCAGTTGTCCCCTTCTCCTTCTGTCCCCAATCCCTCCCAGCATCAGTGTCTTTTCCAATGAGTCAACGCTTCACATGAGGTGGC
Organism: Neotragus moschatus; assembly: GCA_006410615.1. NCBI lineage: Eukaryota > Metazoa > Chordata > Mammalia > Artiodactyla > Bovidae > Neotragus > Neotragus moschatus. The sequence goes on along the minus strand of SJYA01001925.1, from coordinate 1,357,380 downwards.
CAAAGTGTTGGAGTTTCAGCTTCAACATCAGTCCTTCCAGTGAACACCCAGGACTGATCTCCTTTAGGATGGACTGGTTAGATCTCCTTGCAGTCCAAGGGACTCTCAAGAGTCTTCTCCAACACCACAGTTCAAAAGCATCAATTCTTCGGCACTCAGCCTTCTTCACAGTCCAACTCTCACATCCATACCTGACCACTGGAAAAAACCATAGCCTTGACTAGATGGACCTTTGTTGGCAAAGTAATGTCTCTGCTTTTTAATATGCTATCTAGGTTGGTCATAACTTTCCTTCCAAGGAGTAAGCATCTTTTAATTTCATGGCTGCAGTCAATGACCATTATATCTACTACTATGGGCAAGAATCCCTTAGCAGAAATGGAGTAGCCATCATAGTCAACAAAACAGTCCAAAATGCAGTACTTGGGTGCATCTCAAAAACAACAGAATGATTTCTGCTCATATCCAAGGCAAACCATTCAATATCAAATCCAATATGCCCCGACCAGTAATACTGAAGAAGCTGAACTNTTTTTTTTTATCATCCAACGAAGATTTATTTAGTCCTCACGTGCTTGGTATTGTTCTAACAGCTGGGGTTTTAGTGACAGACAAAAAAATCTTTGCTTTCATGAATTAATATTCTGGTTGAGGTGGGTGATATATAATAAATAAATAAATAGTCAAGTACTGTCTAGTGGAAGAAAACCAAAACAGGGAAAGTGGAATCAAGTGGGGAATGGATGATAGAGTGGCTAAGGAGGCCTCTCTGATGAGGCGGCACCAAAACAGAGACTTGTAGAAAGTGACAGAGGCAGAGGGAAGGGCAGAGGCCACGATCCTGAGTAAGGAGCAGCCTCCCCTCATCCGCCAAGGGGCAGGAGGCCCATATGGCTGGAGCAGTGAGTCGGGGGACTGGGCAAGGATGGCACCAGGTGCTGGGGGGTCACACCCCAGTACATCATGCTGAGGAGGCTGACAGCTACAGTTGTCACTGTGCTTAACCTGTTTGAGGTCCTGCTGGGGAGCGGGAAATGAGTCTGCTTAAGAGGCCACTTGTGCCCACTCACCAGTACCCTTGGGTGGGTCAAGCAGGTCCCTGCTGCCACACTCACTTAGGGTACCTTGCTCTGGAAGTGCTTCTGGCTTCATTATCATTGTTTACAAAACGGAAGCACTTTCTGAATCCAGCCTTCCTCCTTCTCCACCTTCCTGTGCCAACCTCGTGGTTACGTGTGTGGAGTGAACTGGAGAAGCCAGCCAGGAGACTAAGAGAAATCCCCAGAAACTCTGAGGCCCCGAGGAAGAAGCCTCTCCAGATGCTCTCGCTCAGAACACCTCGTGGCCAACTGGGCACGTGTGGAGGCACAGGGGGCCGGGCCCCACCCCCAGAGTTTCAGATCGGCAGGCTTTCCTCCAGCCCCACTGGTGGTCACTCCCTTCTGCACTCATTCACGTGTTCATGACCCAGGGAGGACACCCCTCTGCCTGCCCAGGTCTTTTGCAAATTATATTATCTCAGTCCACAGCGCCCTCTCCTGACTTCTCTGTGGATCTGCTTCTGCACTTGGGAGTCCTGACTTGTGCGTCTGCCCAGAGTTCTACCTGACTGCCCTCTCCCCAGACAGCATCTGAGGAATTGCTGGTCACTTCCTCGTGGATCTTTTCAGTACGTGTTTCAAGAGGCTGTTTAGCATGGAAATTCAGAGACCTGGTCCCAGATGGCCAGACTCAGGCTTGCCTAACAAAAGTTATGTGGTATTGACATCAATTTTCTCATTTTTAACTTGTCAGAGAGGTCCTCCCCAGCCTCAATTTCTATTGTTCTTTTGCCTCACTTATAATAGAATAATTTAATATTATTTATTTACAACATTATTATAATATAATATAATATAATGTGATGTGGAGATAAAGATAGCTTTCTCTTCATGGATTTGCTAGGAGAATTCAGTGAGTTAATCTGCCTTCAGAGCAGTGCCTGATGCATAGTAAATTTTGAGTTAATCTTAGCTCTAGCCAACCAGTCCATTCTGAAGGAGATCAGCCCTGGGATTTCTTTGGAAGGAATGATGCTAAAGCTGAAGCTCCAGTACTTTGGCCACCTCATGCAAAGAGTTGACTCATTGGAAAAGACTCTGATGCTGGGAGGGATTGGGGACAGGAGGAGAAGGGGGTGACATAGGATGGGATGGCTGGATGGCATCACTGACTCGATGGATGTGAGTCTGAGTGAACTCTGGGAGTTGGTGATGGACAGGGAGGCCTGGTGTGTTGCAATTTATGGGGTCGCAAAGAGTTGGACACGACTGAGCAACTGAACCGACCGACCAACTAGCTATTCTGGGGCCATTCTAGTGAATGATCCAACTGTTAAGCCCTTCTTATTTGTGTCCAAGGTGCTCTGGACAGTTCTTAACAGAATCACCTGGGTACTTGTTAAAGGAGCATTCCTTCTTTACCTCATAACTCTTGGATCATAATCTGAGGGGGTGAGTGAGGCTCTGGATTCTGCAGTTTTTACCAGCATCTCTGGGTGACTTTTTCTCTGCTGGGTAATTCTGATGCACAGCACGGCTTGAGAACAAGAGCTTGAATTGGCGAAGCCTGGGTCTGAATCCAATTGAGGCATCTGTTGTGGAGTGGCCTTGAGCAAGGCACTTCCCTGGGACCCCAGGAACCTTGTATATCAAAGTGGTACGAAGGCGGCAGCCACCAGACTGCTGTGACCAGCACATGGAGCCTTCAGCCTGGGCCTGACATGCTAGGACTGCTCTACGACTTCCCATGGGGACTCCTGGCTTTTCTGACACTTCCAGAAGACTGACTTCTGACCAAGCTGGCACCAGACCAGGTCCCTTGTTAGCACAGTCAGAACTGGCCTTGGACGCACCCAGATGCTAATGGGTTTGCTCCTCCCTGGGTTCCCATCTGTCACCATGGCCCTGTTCTTTCTCTTCCTTCTTTCAGCCCAGGGTTATAGGCATCCTGTCTGTAAGGACCCAGGTGGGGAGCCAGGATGGGTAAGGGCAAAACTGATTTCATAGAGGAAACAGGACTACACGAAAATTGTATACATATAATACTCCCATTATAAGTGCCTTCTTAAGAAAAAGCATGCTTTTTTCAAGTTTGAACTATATTTATTCTTTTCAAGTTGTTTGAGAGTGTAAACCATTAATGCCAAGTGCTAGGTATAAGAGAATGAATTAATGAATGAAACCATACACAGGCGGAAGTCCTCACTGCAGGAGGGACGGCAGTCTCGCAGAGAGTGGGCAGTAGCAAAGCTCTGCTTGAAAGCCACACGTGGGACTCGGGGGAGAAGCACTCTTCCTCCCGCCTTCACTGACTCTTCATCTACCTAGTCATCGACCAGTCTCAAAGAGCTTTAGAACGTGAGACCTGAAATCTCTCTCTTTCCCCATGCTTTTGGAGGATGTATCTTTCTTTAATTTCCTTGATGCTCTATTTAAAAATTTTCAACCTAGTCTCAGGCTGCTCTAAGAAAAGGAAGCTTCTCCATATTTCAATAAAGAGCAATAGTCACTTAATATTGACTTTTTCTCCTATGATGCTTTAGAGATCACAAAACTGAGGCAAGAAACAGATGGACCCCAGGCCGAGCATCTGGGGTCTGTGCCTTGTGGACAGATACTCGAAGATAGGAGCAAGAGTGAGGAAGAACGGAGCCCTGCTTAGATAAGAGACAAAGAGGCCACATATTTCTCATTCTCTAGGTCAAAGAGACCTTTCCAGCTACACATGCATAAAAAAGGAGTGCCATCCCCATAGTAGGTGATGTCAACCTCCCCATAGGCCTCACTGCTAGAATCCATCTGACTAAGAGAAGCTCATGCGCAGGGGAGGACCCTGAGAAAAACCAAATGTGGGCTCAGAGCCAGGCAAAGCAAGGTGACTGGCCAGAGGAAACCTGGAAGAAACGCTGCATAGTAGTGATTCAAACTACCATGAGGGCGCAACTCTCTGAACCTGTCCATGTGAGTCTATTTGTGATCTTTTCTCCTCCTAATAAACCCTTTGCTTGTTTCACCACTTTCCATCTCTTTGTGAAAATTCATTTCTACAAAGCTAATGCACCAATGTGATCACAATGGTGTAATCACTCACCTAGAGCCAGACTTCAAGGAGTGAGAAGTCAAGTGGGCCTTAGGAAGAATCACTTCAAACAAAGCTAGTGGAGGTGATGGAATTCCAGCTGACCTATCTCAAATACTAAAATATAATGCTGTGAAAGTGCTGCACTCAATATGCCAGCAAATCTGGAAAACTCAGCAGGGGCCACAGGACTGGAAAAGATCAGTTTTCATTCCAATCCCAAAGAAAGGTAATGTCAAAGAATGTTCAAAGTACCGCACAATTGCACTCATTTCACACACTAGCAAAGTAATGCTTAAAATTCTCCAACCTAGGCTTCAATAGTATGTGAACCGAGGATTTCCAAATGTTCAAGCTGTATTTAGAACAGGCAGAGGAATCAGAGACCAAATTGCCAACATCTGTTGGATCATAGAAAAAGCTAGAAAATTCCAGAAAAGCATCTACTTCTGCTTCATTGACTATGCTAAAGCCTTTGACTGTGTGGATCATAACAAACTGGAAAATACTTAGAGATGGGAATACCAGACCACCTCACTTGCTTCCTGAGAAACCTGTATGCAGGTCAAGAAGCAACAGTTAGGACCTCACATGGAACAAAGGGACTGGTTCCAAATTGGGAAAGGAATATGCCAAGGCTGTATATTGTCACCCTGCTTATTTAATTTCTGTGCAGAGTATAGCATGCGAAATTTTGGGCTGNCAGGTCAAGAAGCAACAGTTAGGACCTCACATGGAACAAAGGGACTGGTTCCAAATTGGGAAAGGAATATGCCAAGGCTGTATATTGTCACCCTGCTTATTTAATTTCTGTGCAGAGTATAGCATGCGAAATTTTGGGCTGGATGAAGCACAAGCTGGCATCAAGAGTGCCAGGAGAAATATCAATAATCTCAGATATGCAGATGACACTAGCCCTACAGCAGAAAGCAAAAAGGAACTAAAAAGCCTCTTGATGAAGGTGAAAAGGGAGAGTGAAAAATCTAGTTTAAAACTCAGTATTCAAACAGTGAAGATCATGGCATCTGGTCCCATTACTTCATGGCAAATAGATAGGGAAACAATGAAACAGTGAGAGACTATTTTCTTGGGCTTCAAAATCACTGCAGATGGTGACTGCAGCCATGAAATTAANGAAAAATCTAGTTTAAAACTCAGTATTCAAACAATGAAGATCATGGCATCTGGTCCCATTACTTCATGGCAAATAGATAGGGAAACAATGAAACAGTGAGAGACTATTTTCTTGGGCTTCAAAATCACTGCAGATGGTGACTGCAGCCATGAAATTAAAAGACACTTACTCCTTGGAAGAAAAGCTATGACCAACCTAAATAGCATATTAAAAAGCAGAGACATTACTTTGCCAACAGAGGTCTGTCTAGTCAGAGCTATGGTTTTTCCATTAGTCATGTATGGATGTGAGAGTTGGACCATAAAGAAGGCTGAGTGCTGAAAATTGGTGCTTTTGAACTGTGGTGTTGGAGAAGACTCTTAAGAGTCCCTTGGACTGCAAGGAGATCAAACCAGTCAATTGTAAAGGAAATTAATCCTGAATATTCATTGGAAGGACTGATCCTGAAGCTGAAGTTCCAACACTTTGGCCACCTGATACGAAGAACTGACTCATTGGAAAAGATTCTGATGCTGGGAAAGATGAAGGCAGGAGAAGGGGATGACAGAGGTCGAGATGGTTGGATGGCATCACCGACTCAATGGACTTGAGTTTGAGCAAGCTCCAGGAGATGGTGAAGGACAGCAAAGCCTGGCGTGCTGCAGTCTATGGGGCTACAGAGAGTCAGACATGCTTCAGTAATGGAACAGCTACAACAAGGGCCAGGGTCTTGCTCCTGGCCCTTTAGTCTAGTGGCTAGGATTCGTCAACCTCACTACTGCAGCCTGACTTTGCTCTCTGGCCCGGAGAACTGAAATCCTGCTTCAAGGCACTGCAGGCCAAGGCCACCCAAGATCAAAACCTGCCTCCACTAGCCATCCCTATGTCCAGGTATAAGATATCCCTAGAACCCAGCACCAGCACTGACTCCCAGCCCAAACTCCAGTGGCAGTGCTGAATGATCTGATTTGAGACTGTTATGATGAGTCATCCTAGCTTTATCATCAGAAATTGAGGCACATAGGAAGGAAGTGGCCTGTCCATCCTGCCCAGCCAACCCTGGCACAGCCTAAACCAGAACTCAAGTGTAGAAGTCATATCTCGGATGATCCACCACAGTGAAGGGTCTGAGGGAGGGGCCTGGTACCAGGAACACCAAGATTGGGAATTTGAAGAGATGAGAATTTCAAGGGGCTTGTTCTGAGTCCAAGATCTGGCTCCTGGCTAAAACTTGTGACCGTCAAGCCACAGTTTCCATCTGTAAAATGGGAAGAGGAGGGTTATAGCTGCTTAGCAGGGTTGTTGGGATTAGGTAGGACCACATGTACAGGGCTTTAGCCCACATCAGGGACTAGGAAATGTTTGTGCCCCTTGTCCCCTACTCCCAAACCAAGGATGGCCCCCATGCTCACTGTCCTCCATCTCTGCCCTCTACAGCCTTGCCGCTTTGGCGGCAAGATCATTCTGTATTGAAGGGAGAACATGAATCAAAGAGCCCAAAACAGCTTCTTTGTCCCCAAAATTTTGCAAGAAACAAACATCTTAAGTTCTCAATTGCCTTCTCTCTGGCGCACCCTGAGTGGCTTCCTGAAGAATGAATGACAAAGCTGATTGCTGCTTCACAGAGAGGAGGCAGAAAGGAAAACAGGACGTACACTCTAAGGCTTTTTATGTATCAGTGACTTAGCAGAGAGAGCTGCAAACTAAGAGCCTACTGGGATTCTGCTTCCGGAGCTTCTGGGTCTTCATTTTGCTCATTTAAATTCTGCATTTCAACCCACTCTGCCTCTATTGATTGGCTTCAGTCTGACTTTTCTAATCTGAGTAGTACTAATTGGCCCAGCAGGACTGCTGCAAGTTAGGTACTCTCCAGGGCTGCTATACTTTGGGGACTTCAACCAAAGATGATACAGAAAGACCACAGTTTGGGAGACAGACAAGCATGGGTCCCTCTCTGCATGACCCTGGGCAATACCATGCTCCTCTGAACTTCGGGTTCCCACCTATAAGATAAGACGTTTGTGACTTTCTAAGATCATTGTAGGGGTAAACAAGGTGAGATGTGATGGCACAAGGAGGCAGAGATTTTTGTATATAAGCCCCTGCATTCTTACAAAAAAATTTTTTTATGCCAAAGAAAATATATGAGGGCTGAAATATTAGGTATCGCCAATGGCTCCGTGAGCAACACGACACGGGTGATATCTGTTGTCAAATTCCAGAGATTCACTACTTCCTCCAGGTCATTACAAATCCAGCCCTTGTTCCTGCGGTCTAAATTGAGAAAATAAAATATGAACGCAATGTCTGGAAAATGACTTTGAATTTCAGCACTTAGATTAGAAGGCAGGTTCAATTCTCTGGCTTTAAATGTTGGTGTTTTTCTTGGTTATAACAAATAAATATGCGGAGACGAAACTGATCAACCGTTTCATTGCTTTTAAGAAAACGATGAGATGAACGGCTGCCCTAAATCAGTGTGTCACCGCATTTAATTTGATGATGTTGTTTAGAAACTCTATGTACTGTTTTCTGGGCCAAAACACATCAACCATTCACGAGAAGAAAACCAAAAGACAAACGACCAATTCCCTGTAAAGAGGGAAATTATGGTGGCGGTTGATTGTAAGCACAGACTCCATTCCCAGGGGAGGGGCCTGGACTCCAGCAGAACAATACAAAGAAAGGCCAATGGTGCTCAGAAGCTGAGCCTGGATCCAGAGACCTGGGACAGGAGACCTCCAGCTGCCTAGGTTCCTTGGCCTGGGGCGGGTCACTCCCCAGCCTGTGGGGTCTATCCTCTCTCCTATTTCATTTGCTCCTGGGTGCCCCAAGGCTCCAATGGGGGATACCTGTCAGAACTGGGCTTTACTCCTCAGATGTCATTTAATCTTCACAAACCTCATGAGCGTGTGTCCTGGGCACATGCCCAAGTTCTCAGAGCAAAGAAGAGAGGCTGAGATTAGAACTCTAGTCTGCTGTCTCTGTAAGGAAACATGACAAGCGCTATTATAAATGTTATGATTGTCAGGAGGTTGTAGCCAACATAGAAAGGCATTAATTAGTTAATTAACAGATATTTATTTAGTATGATCTGGGCACTGTTACAGACATCAGTAAAAAAACAGCCAGGGAGATGGACAATAGCAAGTAAATAAATTAATTTGGATGGTGCTAATTGCTGTGAAGACAGTAGAAGGTGGATTTTCAGTAATGGGAGGTGAGGGTTAGCAAATTTAAGCTGAGGTCAGGAAGACCTCTCTGAGCAAGTGACTTCTGAATAGAGACCACAGGGAGTGGGCTGTGGAGGACTATTGGGAGGTTCGGGTATCAGAATTAGTAAGAGCAAAAGCCTAGGGAAGGACTGTCTTGTCCTGCTGAGGTTCAAGAAGAGGCAGAGTGACTGGAACTTGGTAAGAAAGTGCTGGAAGACAAGAGCAGAGCTGGAGCAGATCCCTTTATAAGGCTTTGTAGAGAAGGATGAGGATGACAGGGACAGAGCAAAGCGACAAAGTAGGTGATTAAATGGTTAATCCCATTAGGGAATTGTAAGTAGAAATGGGAGACCCCTGTAAGTTAATGATTACTCAGGAAAACCGGTTTGCTTAACCACAAAACTAAGCAGACTTGCTAAGCAACCAAAGCATGCAACAGAAGCATGAGACATGCCCCCAAACAACAAAACAATGATGCCGTGACCCATATCCTGCTTAGTGAGCTCAGTAAGTTAATGATCCCTAGAACATGCTCTCTATACACATAAAAAACAATAGTTTGTGGACCTAGCTTGACCATGTAGGGACAAGGAAACTCTCTTGCACAACCTGGAGGAGGAGTTGATGATGGAAGTGTGACATCTCCCTTCCCCACTTTCCCTCTGATCATATCACTGTAGCCCCAAAAGTTCTGGGGGTGTGGCATCCTTTCACCTGTCCAACTTGTAAACCTCACAAGTGTCCTATTCTAATCAATCACTTCTCACTATCAATCTGCCTCTCGCTGAAGCCTTTCTGTGCTGAGACACAAAGGACTACAGTGCCAGAGCTCTTCAGAGACCCTCAAAATTATATCCAATGGTTTCAGCGAGACTAGATTTTCTAAGTGAGATGAGAGAGTTAATTATTCAACTCATGTGGACATTTTAATTGGTTTATTGTTGAACAAGTAATATGATCATTTGATTCAAAATGCAGAAGTTACCAAAAGATAAGCTATCTCCCCGAGCTCTACACCCCACCTGACCAGATCACCTCCATGACCAGGAGCTGATTTCTTGTGTTTGTTTAACATCCCTGCAAGTTATCACAGGCATGTACAATCACACACATACACGCATACTGTCCCCTCACCCTTACACATGGTGGCTTAACATCCAGTTTGTTCTCTTCATTTCCATTCCTGGCAATCATTTGTATCAGCACTGATAGAGTGTTCTCATTATCATTTTTGGGTATGTCTGCAAGTATTCCACTCTGTGGGTGTACCAGTATTTATTTAACTTGTTCCCTAGTGATAGTCATTAGGATATTTCACTTGATTGCTTTAAGGGGAAGGAATATTCAGATTTATATTTTAGACAAAGCCCTACTACATGGAGGATGGCTTAACGGAGAGAGATAGTGGAAGCTGCAATCTAACTGCCCAGTTAGGGAGACCTATTTAATGAGGGGTAAATAAAATGGGATCAAGGACAACTTTGAGCTCCAGGAATTAGGAGAATGGTGAGACTGCCCCTTCATGAATTACAGCCATGTCATGGAGAAGGGGCTTGTGTAACCCAATGAAGCTATGAGTCATGCCATGCAGAGCCACCCAAGATGGATGGGTCGTAATGGAGAGTTCTGAAAAAACATGGTCCACTGAAGGAGAGAATGGCAAACCACTCCAGCATTTAACTGCAAGAACACCATGAACAGTATGGAAAGGCAAAAACATCTGATGCTGGAAGATGAGCCCCTCAGGTAAGAAGGTGTCCAATATGCTACCCTTTCCCTGCCTACATTTCCCTCTCTCCCTGGAGGATCTCATTCTGCTCTGTGGCTTTTTAACTTTACAAAAAATATTTATTTTTGGCTGCACTGGGTTTTTGTTGCTGTATGAGGGCTTCCTGTAGTTTCAGCGTGCAAGCTTCTCATTGTGATGTCTTCGCTTGTTTGGGGGCACAGGCTCTACGGTCACAAGCTTAAGTAGTTTTGTGGCACGTGAGCTCAGTAGTTGCAGCTTGAGTGCTCTAGAGTTTGGACTCAGTAGTTGTGGTACACCAGCTTAGCTCTTCCACGGCATGTGAAATCTTTCTGGAGCAGGGACAGAACCTGTGTCTCCTGCATTGGGAGGCAGATTCTTATCCACTGCACCACCAGGGAAGTAGTTCTGCCCTGTAGTTTTTAATGCATCTGTAAGCTGAGTCACAGATGCCTTTCTTCAGCTCTGGCCTGCTCCTTGAGTTGCCCCTGGAGGTTTGGATACCCAACTGCTTACTTGACATGGTCACCTGGATGTTTAATAGATGCCTCATACTTCACACATTCCACACAGAACCGTTGACACTCTGCTCACAGCACTGTCTTCCCAGGTCTGCCACAGAGCAGTAAATGGTCACCCCATCCAGCAGCCAGCCAGATGGATAATCCTAGGAGTCCTATTCAATCTCTCTCTTGTCTTCAGCAAACCTCATCAGTGCTAACTAGGAACATCACCATTTCCCTTCATCCCACCATTCCTACCTCTTGCCTTCATCTTTCATTGAATAATGCTATCTACTCTCTCTCCATTCTTGTCTTCCAGGAGCCTTTCTTCAGATAAGTCAGCTCATGCCAGACCCATGTTGAACATTTCAGTGTGTTTCTATCACAGCTGAAATAATGTTAAAATTCTTTCCCACGGTTCCGGACCACCTCCCAACCCCACAGACACCTCCTTCTCAGGCTCTCTGTGCTTCAGGCGTGGCAGCCTCCTTTCTCCTTCCTGAAACCCTGGGACCGGAGTGTTTTCACTCACTGTCCCTCTGCTTGGACCTTTCTTCCTGGTGGTTCAGATGGTAAAGAATCTGCCCACAGTGCAGGAGACCCAGCTAAAATCCATGGGCCAGAAAGATCCCCTGTAGAAAGGAATGGCAAGTCATTCCAGTATTCTTACCTGGACAATTCCTTGGACAGAGGAGACTGACAGTCTACAGTCCATGGGGTTGCAAAGAGCTGGGCACAACTGAGCAGCTCACACTTTCACTTCACTTTCTTTCTGCCTGGAACACTCTTCTCTTAGTTCCCTCATGGCTGGCTCCTTCTTTACCTTCAGTAATCCTAGCTTGAAAGTTCCCTTCCAATTTGGTCTAAAGCCCCCTCATGTCCACATCATGCTGTGTGTATCAGTGGGAGTGGGACCACTTAACAGTTTTCAAACTCTGAAAGAATCCTGTGTGAAATTCACAAGTAACTGACACTCTGCTTCCATTTGTCCCCTTGATGTTTTAGTGACGCTCATGTATCAGTGCTTTGGGCACCTCTGCAAATAATCCACTCTTTGATCTGGCTCAGCCCATCACACAGCACAATAAATGTCATGATAAAAGTCAGCCAGCATTATTGTCCTTCCTCCACCGATCCTAGCACAGAAAATTTCAATAAAGATTGTTCTATTGATTTGTTAACTTTCCCAAGTTCACTGCCATTTTGATTACTTGTACACTTTTTGCTTAAAGTTCTGTGAATTTCATTTTGATAAACCAAACAATTTCTCAAAAATCCAAACAATCAATTTGGCAATGTGCAACTTTCGTTTCTTTACTTGATAACAGCACTTAGCATTTAGCCTAAGCTTCTTTTTCCATCTCCAACAGAAGTAGTTAAAAGCCTGAAAACCAATATTTCAATGTATTACGAGAGAATAGTTATATATTAAATTCAAGTTTTATAAAACAGATCATCTTCAAGAAGGAATCACACTAAATCACACAAAATGACTTTTTGTGAAATAAATGACCTTTATTTCAAAGTCTGCCACATATCACTCAGTTGAATGGTCTTCCTGGACACTATTTTCTTCAAGGAACCATACTAATCAGTGGCTTAGAGAAGGCCAGTGATGTCAGAAAGCCAGTGTGAAAAGCCTTCTGAGAGTGCATTGAAGTCCATCTTCTTCAAGGAAGAAAATAAATACCCACTAACTGCCTCTTTTCTAAGAACAGCTGTGTTCTCTGAATCATACATAGTGGATGCTATATACACAAAATTGCGTTCTAACTGCATCACCATGCTGTTCTAAAGAATCACCATCTGTATACTTAGAAAAACACGGAGAGTTTCCCTGTAGGCTCAGTTGGTAAAGAATCTGCCTGCAAAGCAGGAAACCTGGCTTCAATCCCTGGGATGGGAAGATATCCTGGAGAAGGGAACGGCAACCCACCTCAGTATTCTTGCCTGGAGAATTCCATGGACAGAGGAGTCTGGCAGGCTATGGTCCATGGAGTTGCACAGAGTTGGACACGACTTAGTGACTAACACTTTGCCTTTATCTCTTAAGCAGCATATGTAGGTTACACAAGGTGGTCCATTGGGGCAAGGGAAGAGAATATTAGGATTTAAATTGTGTTTATTTTAAAATGAGATGAACATTAAGCTTTATTTAGTATTTACTGTGTGGTTTGACCCCACAGGCCACCCTCAGTCACGTATCATGGACAGTAAGCGTGGGAGTTCCAGCATNGAATTCTGGAGTGGGTAGCCATTTCCTTCTCCATGGGATCTTCCCCACCCAGGGATGGAAGCTGCGTCTCCTGCGGATTCTTTACCACTGAGCCACCAGGGTAGCCCCACCGAAATCTAGGCTGCTTCTAAGAGGTCAGGCGGTCCTGCGACGACAGGCATCAGGCCACTCACTTGCACCCTCAACCCGCGATGAGAAGCCAAGAGGCCCCCCAGGAGCGTGTCCATTCCCCAATATCGCTCTCTACCTCACAATCTTGAGAATCTTGCTGGGGCTCTGGTCGCCGTCTACCACCCATAGCAAAAGAGTAGGCGGAAACCGAGGGCCTGAAGCGCCTCGGCTGCCCGCATTACCATGGCAACCGCGGGCTAAACAGCACTGACAGAGGGAAAAGGAGGACCGGAGCTGAGCGACTTCGGCCCCAACCACTCCTGCAATCCGGAGATCCAAGGAGTGTCTGCGACCCCAGCCCCCGCTCTCCTTGCAGAGGGGTGACTGGAGCTGGGTGGTGAGAGCCGCAAGGAACTTCCCCCTATTACCGGGAGACAAGAGTACCTAGGCTCGAGTGGAGGAAGGACCTCCGCCTCCGCGATCTCTGGCTAGCTCAGTCAGCCAACGGATCCGGCCCCTAGCTACTCTTCTCTAGGGCTCTATATCACCATGGCAACCCAGGGAGATCCGCCAACTTTCAGACCCTAGGAGCTCGCCTGCGGCTCCAGGACCCCGCCTCTTCCGGCTTTTCTCGGCTGCTCCACATCACCATGGCAACTCGGGGTCAGATGCCGTGGGCTCGCGCGGATTCCAGGCGAGGCAGCCAGGCATGGCCTGGTGTCCCAGGGAAAGGGACGGAAGGAGTGGCAGACTGGAGGTGTGGGAAGGGAAGTGAGGGCAGAGAGAAATGTGCGGAAAGTGCAGGGCAGTCGAGGTCTTTTTTCTCTGGGTATGAGGAGCGGCGGGGGCAGGGGATAGCAACCCAGGTGTGGTGGTCGCGTTTGCGAGCCGGCCGGGACCCGGGCCTCAGGCGTCAGCTCCAGACCAATTTCTCCCCGGAGGACCGAGATGGGCGGGGCCTGCCTGGGCTTAGAGTCGGGCGGGCGGCAGGGGGCAGTAGTGGCTAGCGGTGCTCGGAGCTTCCCGGTGCGGAAATCTCCAAGTTGCGGCGTGGAGATCTGAGGACGCCGAGGGTCCTCCTCGCACTCAGATCTGACCCCATGCGGCCCAGGTTGAGGATTCCATCGTGACGTTCCCTGTCCTGGAGCGAACAGGTCTCGCCGGGCGCCCGGTCCGCTCAAGCCCGGACTGTGTCGGCCTCCTGCTCTGCACGCTTCGACTTAGCCACGTGGTTAAAAGCACGCACTCTGAGCTCAGGACTAGCTACCTTCCCCACTCTCACGATCTTCATCTCCAAGTGGTAGTAATAACGGTAATTACTCAGGCTTACTATGAATGTTAAACGAGATAATCGAACTTGTACAGTTTTTGGGCTCCGTTTCTGGCACAAGGCAAGTGTTCAATAAATGCTAGTTACTTATTCGGTGACTTTGGGCAAGTTACTCTCTGTAACTATCCTAACCTCACTAAAAAAATGAAGTCAGTAATAGTGCCCAACTAACACAATGGTGAGGATTGTAAGAGTGAATGAATATTTGTCAAGTTCCTCGAAAAGTGATGGGCACACAGTATGTGCTATATAAATACTCCCCATTATTACCATGAGGATAGTATTGTCATCCCTGGGCTCATGTGTTCCCCTGTTGCTTGTGAATTGGAAAGGATCCATTTGTCCTGCTACTACAAGGATTTTTAGTTTCTGGCTAGATTACAGATACGACTTCCCTGGTGGCTCAGTGGTAAAGAATCTGCCCTGGGTCAGGAAGCTCCCCTGAAGGAGGAAATGGCCACCAACTCCAGTATTCTTGACTGGAGAATCCCATGGACAGAGGAGCCTGGTGGACTGCAGTCCGTGGGCTCACAAAGAGAGCTGGACACTACTGAGCACAAACAAGCAGATTACAGATATATTTGCCCACATTTCTCTGTCCTTAGTAATATATTCAATAAAAATTAATTAGCACCTTCTGTGTCCAGTTTCTGGAATAGTAAAATAGAAATTAGCGAGTGCTGTGAGGAAGTTCCAGAGAAGGCAATGGCACTCCACTCCAGTACTCTTGCCTGGAAAATCCCATGGACGGAGGAGCCTGATAGGCTGCAGTCCATGGGGTCGCTAAGAGTGGGACACTTCTGAGCGACTTCACTTTCACTTTTCACTTTCATGCACTGGAGAAGGCAATGGCAACCCACTCCAGTGTTCTTGCCCAGAGAATCCCAGGGATCATGGAGCCTGGTGGGCTGCCATCTATGGGGTCACACAGAGTCGGACACGACTGACACAACTTAGCAGCAGCAGCAGCAGTGAGGAAGTTATCCCTGAGATACCATGGGCATTGTGAGAAAGGGGAGTAAATTTCTCAATTTATACTTTGTATTTCTAATAGAAATGCCAAGTCCTTTGGGGATAAAATAAGAATGGTTTCATCCTGCCACCCAGTAAAATGCCTAGGACATGAGACCTCCCTCCGCCATCTCTGTTGGTAACTATGTAGCTAAACACATTCCTGCTCATAGTCTAATCTGGCCACTGCTGCAGATTCCCAGCCTTGGACTCCTGGGCTGACCTCCTCTGCCAGCTGGAGCAGGAGCATCTGGTAATAGTAGTTTTCTTCTTTTTCAGAAACCTTCCCTTAACTCCTCTTAAATGTTAATCCACTAGGGCAGATGGTAAACCATGTTCCATGAAGGTAACAGATAATTGACTTTGAAAGTCAAAGGGGATTTGAGCCCCTGTGTGATCTTGGATTCGCCTCCGAGCCTCAATTTCCATATCTTTGAAACAAGAATGGTGATATCCATAGGAGATACCACACTGAAAGGATCCAGTAGTCTTTGGTGCAGAGCAAATGCTCAAAAAACGCTAGCTGCTCTTTTCATCACCACCGTCATTGTTATTATGTTGTTAGCTTACAAAAGGTGGGCAATTTTTGTAGCCTCTTTCCCCCTCTTTATTGTTTAGCATATAGTAGGGGCCCAGCAAATGTTTGTGGAATGAATGAGCAAATCCACACAGGAAACTCTAGTAAACAGTCGATTTCACATTGCTGGCTATTAGCAGTTAATATTTATTGGGCATTTGTTCCAGGAATTGTGTTATGTCCCACTAGTTCGTCTAATAGTCAAGTGCAATGACCTTGTTTAGCTTCTAATCTGACTGAAGCATTACGGTCATTGATTCACAGTCCAGAAGCTGACAGTGACATCTGTTGTAGACTTCTGTACTATTTTCATAATGAGGTTGACAGCAGCGTCATTTCTGTGACGTAGGCTCTGCTAAGATAAGAGTCTCATGTTATACTGATGTCAG
>SJYA01001925.1:1261394-1336929 GCA_006410615.1 Neotragus moschatus | reverse complement strand
AGGCAAAGCTTGGGGCACCCTACCTCTGGTTCAACCACAGTGAGCTCTGTAATATCTATGAAATATTGAGGAACAAGTCTGTTTCCATTATTCAGTAGAAACTTTAGTAGCAAGTCTGCACAGTCATCAGACAGAGGCTTTGAGCAAGCTACTTACACACTTGGTTGTTCATTAAACTCATTCCTGGACTCTGTACAAGGGTGCCGGAGGCCCCAGCAGTGGCTCTCTGCCATCAAGTAGCTTACACTCTAGTAGGAGGAGACAGACAATAAGGTATGTCCCATGGATAACCTCTCCAAGGAGGGGACATGTGAGCAGAGACCTGAAGGAAGTGAAGATTGATAAACAGTGAAAGAACGTTCCAAGCAGAGGGGTGGCTGTGCAAAGTCGCTGAGGTGGGAGATCAGAGTTTCTGGCAAGGGGGGAATGATGGAGCCAGCGGAGGGAGCAGGGAGGGCTTGAGTCTGCACTAGGACCCTAGAGACAATGGAAAGGACTTGAGGTTTTCTTTCCAAAGGGGTGGGGAAGACAGGACCAAAGAGCAGTGGAACAACCGTCTGACTGACAGTACAGTTCTGGTGACTGGGTAATGAGATTTCGGGAGGAAGAGACAAGTTGGGAGGCTTTTCAAAGATCCCGGGTGTGAGGTGATGATAGCTGGGACAGGGATAGTAGGGAGGAAAGGTAGGAGGCACTGGATTCGGATGGATTTGGAAAGGCAGAGCTTAAAAGTTATGTTAATAGTTCCCTGTCCAGTGGAGGAAAAGGAATTCAAGGAAGACTCCAAGGTTTGGGGCCCAGCACCTGGAGGAAAGGTGCCGTTTACTGAGGGAGCGAAGAGGGACACAGACATTGGCCACAGTTTGCCAGTTCAGCTGCTCTCATGATGCAGGAAGGACGCTGTACAGTGATTCTATAAGGTCTGACACCAGAAATGGGTGTTAGCTGAGCTTTTCCCATAATCGTGGTCTTTATCGAGGGCGCACGAGCTGGATCTAGAAGCTGGGTCAACTGATCCCCAGTGTGGAGGCTGCCTGGTGTCTGTTAGTGCCAACATACTTTCATTTCTGTTAGCTCCACTTCAGGGGCAACAATGTGACTTGGGGCAACCGGCTGCCCGCAGTGCCTTCTGGTGCCCTGATGGCTGTGAAGAGCTCAACCGTGCAGACCAGCAAGTGGGTTTGCCTTTTCTCCCAGGAGCACACTTGAAGGAGAATCAGGCAAACCACGGGACATTCAGGAGAGGGTGTTCAGAACACCATGCCCTGACCAGGGACAGCCTAGAGAACCGGGGTATTGCCTGGAGACGAGTCACTGGGCCTTGAGCATTTCCTCTGAGAGCGTGCTTCCTGCTACTGTGTTTGCTGGTTCTGATTATATATAATTTGTGGTTTTCATTATGTAAAGTATTCATTCACTAAAGCATTATTCGTTAATTGAAGTATTGCCCTTTCGCTCCTGTTGAGTTTGACTGCTTCCCCGTGGATGGGAGGTGTGTGAGCTGCAGGTGAGGGCTGCATTGTGTCGCCACAGCTATGCCAACATCTAACCCACGTGTGTCTCCAGTCTGAGCATTGGCACAGCCTGGGGGCTGTAAGGTTTTGAACTGGGTTATTTGATGTCTGAACCTGGAAGGAGACGAGATTGTTCCCTTATGAGCCTGAGATAAGTTGGGGGCCTCACCGGAGCTGGAGGAGAGCTGAGGGAGAAAAGAGTAAGATTGGGCTGGTGGCTGAGGTGGGCCATGTAGGCTGCACACGGGCTGGCTGAGGGCAGAGGATTATTCTTTGGAAGCTTCACTGTCATCTAGGAATATGGGCAAGTAAGAGAAGACCACCTCAGGTGTNGGAGCTGGAGGAGAGCTGAGGGAGAAAAGAGTAAGATTGGGCTGGTGGCTGAGGTGGGCCATGTAGGCTGCACACGGGCTGGCTGAGGGCAGAGGATTATTCTTTGGAAGCTTCACTGTCATCTAGGAATATGGGCAAGTAAGAGAAGACCACCTCAGGTGTCTTTAACAGTAAAATTCAGGATCTGGGGACAAGAGATGTGGATCAGGTGGTTATCAGTACTGGCTCCATTGAAGATCTCAGCTCTTGGGCCTGCAGGGCCTTGCTACCTCTTCCTGGCAAGCAGGCTGGCATTTGTTATCAAGGTCCAAATCTTCCACACTTGTTCTTGGCATTAAACCTTCATTCAAGGCAGCCCGAAATGGAAAAAGAGGGAAAGGGGCAGAGCCAGCTGGGCCTGTCTCTTTTTATCAGGAAAACAAAAGCTTTCTCAGAATGCCATCCTTCAGTTCAGTTCAGGAACTCAGTTGTGTCCGACTCTGCGACTCCACGGACTGCTGCACACTAGGCTTCCCTGTCCATCACCAACACCCAAAGCTTGCTCAAACTCGTGTCCATCAATTTAGTGCTGTCATCCAACCATCTCATCCTTTCTCACCCCTTTCTCCTCTTGTCTTCAATCTTTCCCATCATTAGGGTCTTTGCCAATGAATCAGTTCTTCACAGCAGGTGGCCAAAGTATTGGAGTTTCCGCTTCAGCATCAGTCCTTCCAATGAATATTCAGAGTTGATTTCCTTTAGGATTGACTGGTTTGATCTCCTTGCTGTCCAAGGGACTCTTAAGAGTCTTCTCCAACACCACAGTTCAAAAGAATCAATTCTCCAGCACTCAGCTTTCTTTGTAGTCCAACTCTCACATCCATACAAGACTACTGGAAAAACCATAGCTTTGACTAGATGAACCTTTGTTGGCAAAGTAATGTCTCTGCTTTTTAATATGCTGTCTAGGTTGTTCATAGCTTTTCTTCCAAGGAGTAAGTGTCTTTTAATTTCATGGCTGCAGTCATCATCTGCAGGGATTTTGGAGCCCAAGAAAATTAAATCTGTCACTGTTTCCACTGTTTCCCCATCTATTTGCCATGAAGTGATGTGACCTGATGCCATGATCTTTGTTTTTTGAATGTTGAGTTTTGAGTTTTGAATGTTAAGAATTTTGAGCATTACTTTGCTAGCGTGTGAGATGAGTGCAATTATGTGGTAGTTTGAACATTCTTTGGCATTGTCTTTCTTTGGGATTGGAATGAAAACCAACCTTTTCCAGTCCTGTGGCCAATGCTGAGTTTTCCACACTTTAACAGCATCATCTTTTAGGATGCCATCCTTGTCAGACCCCTGTAGTCCGCCTTGGCCAAGACCATGTCCCATGATGTCCCCTATATGAAAGTGAGGCTGGAAAGTGTTTCACTTTGCAGCCTTTCTGGTAAATACAGACAAGGGGCACATGGGTAGGGCAGCACTACCCAGTGAATCTCAAACTTGAGCCATTATGTAATTTATTTTATTGCTGCTACTGCTGCTGCTAAGTCGCTTCAGTCGTGTCTGACTCTGTGCAACCCCATAGACGGCAGCCCACCAGGCTCCCCCGTCCCTGGGATTCTCCAGGCAAGAGCACTGGAGTGGGTTGCCATTTCCTTCTCCAATGCATGAAAGTGAAAAGTGAAAGTGAAGTCGCTCAGTCGTGTCCGACTTAATGGCTGCACTGGGCCATTGTTGCTGCGTATGGGCTTTCTCTAATTGGGGTGAGCAGGGGCTTCTCTCTAGCTGTGGTGCGTGGGCTTCTCACTGCAGGTGCTTCTCTTGTTGCAGAGTATGGGTTCTAGGTGCATGGCGTCAGCAGTTGCAGCATGTGGGTTCAGTAGTTAATGGCTTGCAGGCATTAGGGTGCTGGCTCAGTAGCAGTTGCTCCATGGCATGTGAGATCTTCCTGGACCAGCAATTGAACCCATATTCCCTGCATTGGCAGGTGAATTCTTAACCATGAGACCACTAGAGAAGCCTGCCATTATGTAATTTAAATTATCTAGTAGCACACTTTTTAAAAGGTGTTACAAAACCCCCAGTTGAAATAAATGTTTAAAGTATGTTATATTCAACGTGGAAAAGTGAAAGTGTTAGTCACTCAGTTGTGTTTGACTCTCTGGGACTGCTGCCCACCAGGCTCCTCTGTCCATGGAATTCTCCAGGCAAGAATACTGGAGATCCCTAAATCACTCTAGTATGTAATCAGTATACACATTATTAATGAGTTAGTTAGGATTTTTTTTGTATGACTTCTTCCAGACCTGGTGTCTATTTAGCACATCTGCTTTGGACCAGCGGCCCTTGCACAGGTGACCAGGTAGCGCAGGTGTGGACAGCGTGCTAGTGAGCAGGCCAACAGTGTCTCATCATAAATGTTTTGTTCCTACTAGCTTTTTCTGTAATTGTTTTCCTTTTTTACTGATTTAATTGCATTTGGAAAATGCCACCTTGCCATGGCCTGCTGAAGAGAAAGAAAAAAGAGACTTTGGTTTGTGTTAGAGAACTAAAATAATGCAAAAGGGCTTCCCAAATGGCACCAGTGGTAAAGAACCCAGCTGCCAATACAGGAGACATAAGAGATGCAAGTTTGAACCCCTGGGTCAGGAAGATCCCCGGAGGAGGGCATGGCAAACACTCCAGTATTCTTGCCTGGAGAATCCAATGGACAGAGGAGCCTGTGGGCTGTAGTCCGTAGTGTTGAAAGAGTCCGAGACAACTGAAGTGACTTAGCATGCACAATGCAAAAGGAAGGAGGTGTAAGTCAAACTTTGAGAACCACAGGGATGGGGTCTTTGATGGTGGAAAGGGATAGTAAGAGGTAGGCAGGTTGCTGTAATGATAAAGGTAAAGCTCTTAACAGAATCGAAACTTAACCTGAATATATTCTGATTATCAGTCAGTCAGTTCAGTCACTCAGTTGTGTCCAACTCTTTGTGACCCCATGGACTGCAGGACGCCAGGCCTCCCTGTCCAACCCCGGGAGTTTACTCAAATTCATGTCCACAGAGTCAGGGATGCCATCCAACCATCTCATCCTCTGTCATCTGCTTCTCCTCCCATCTTCAATCTTCCCCAGAATCAAGGTCTTTTCAGATGAGTCAGTTCTTCGCATCAGGTGGCCAAAGTATTGGAGTTTCAGCTTCAGCATCAGTCCTTCTAATGAATATTCAGGACTGATTTCCTTTAGGATGGACTGATAACAGAAGTAAACATATTATAAACTGTTAAAGAATTTCAGTCTGAAATGGGGCCAGAGGATGCAAAATTGACAATCTCACACATCTGCTCTCAGGAAAACAAAACTTAAGGACTGAGAAACTGACTTCTTGTAAATGCCTGGTTATAGAAAGTTGATATTATTGGCATTTTCTTAAATGGTAGGGGACTTGGTCATGGTTGCCTCATATCAGCCTTGGGAAGTTTTGCTTATGGCTTCCAGAGGCATGAAAAAGAAATAACCCAGGTCAGGCTGGTCTCTAAAAACAAGCTGAACTGAACTTTGTATGACTGAACTCGTTCTGTGTGCTCAAGGAATTTTCACGCTGGTCTCTGTTTTTATTTTAATTGACTATGTGAACTCTCCCTTCTTTGCTTTCCTGTCCATCGATACAGCCTTCCCCCAACCCTCAGCACCTGTTGCTTGCTGCATTTTGTGTCCTGAATTGCATTTCCTCTCCTATTCCTGCAGGAGCTCATCTTTTTGATAATTTTGAGCTTGCCTCAGTTAACCGTTTTATTTAGACCAACAAGGCTATGAGGAAAACAAAAGTGCCAAAATAAAAAGGTGCCCTAACACGTTGGGAAGATCCCTTGGAGAAAGGAAAGGCTACCCATTCCAGTATTCTGGCCTGGAGAATTCCATGGACTGTATAGTTCATGAGGTCGCAAAGATTCGGACACAACTGAGTGACCTTCACTTTCACTTTCATACATTTATAAGTAGGTAAGTAAGTGTTAGTCACTCAGTCATGTCCATCTCTTTGTGACCTCATGGAATGCAGCCTGCCAGGCTCCTCTGTCCATGGGATTCTCCAGGCAAGAAGAGTGGAGTAGGGTTGCCATTCCCTTCTCCAGGGGATCTTCCTAACCCAGAGATTGAACCCAGGTCT
Source organism: Neotragus moschatus (assembly GCA_006410615.1). NCBI lineage: Eukaryota > Metazoa > Chordata > Mammalia > Artiodactyla > Bovidae > Neotragus > Neotragus moschatus. The sequence continues at coordinate 1,330,952 of SJYA01001925.1, read as the reverse complement.
CCTGCATTGCAAGCAGATTCAATATGTATATTATCACCTCAAGATTTTGTGCTAACTGGGACTGCTGATGACATTGAAGGAGAGTGCTTATTTTATGAGGAAGAACTTTCTAACAGGGCTGTCAAAGAAAGAATGGGATGCCATGAGCTCTCTAGCAAGAAGACTGTTGGAATATAAGCTAAAGTTGTGGTCTCAACTCTTTTTTCCTAATACTGAGCATGAATTATAACAGCTTCTAAAAAGAATGAGTCTCTCTCTTGCCCCATAGTTGGATATCACTGAGCTGGATTACTTGGTAGAGGAAATGTTGTTGAAAGAAGTACTACAAGAGATGCATATAGAGATGGTATAAATTATCTTAAGGTTTCTTTCAAGTTTAATGATCTATGTATGATGCTTATCACTTTCTGACCAGTGTCCATATAAAGTTTCTTTGCTGATTCTGCAATGTGGTCCATATACTACTTGTCTGTGCTCTCAGGAAGCAGGGATATGGTGATTTCCTCAAGGACTTTTCTCAAANAGTTTAATGATCTATGTATGATGCTTATCACTTTCTGACCAGTGTCCATATAAAGTTTCTTTGCTGATTCTGCAATGTGGTCCATATACTACTTGTCTGTGCTCTCAGGAAGCAGGGATATGGTGATTTCCTCAAGGACTTTTCTCAAAGTCTGAATAATCCTTCTGAGGTAGAACCAGTTCTCCCAGAGGATAGAAATCATATCCTAAAGTCAGCATTGTGTTTGTCAGCTCTTATATATCCTTACCGATGAATAGTCTATTGTATGTACTCATATTTCTGTTTTATCCATTCTTCTATCTTCTTTCCTGATGCTCTGAGATTCCTTTTATTTAAGAAAAAATCATATTATTTCCACTTGAAGAGCATCCTACAGCAGGTCTGCTGGCGCTGAATTCTTTTTTCTTTGTCTGAGGATGACTTCATCTCTCCTTTATTCAGAAGGATAATTTCACTGGACGTAGAGTTTACCATTGACAGTTTCTCTTTCAGCGCTTGAAACAATGTGGTACAATTTCCAGATGGCCTTCATGGGTTCAGATGAGAAATCTGTCATTCAAATTGGTGTTCTCCTATAGGTAATGTGTTATTCCTCCCTGGCTGCACTCACAATTTTGTGTTTGTCTTTAGTTTTAAAAGTTTAATTATCGTGTCTTGGGGTGGATTTTTCTAGATTTATCCTCTTTGCATTCACTCAGCTTCTTGAATCTTGAATCTATAGGTTGTGTCTATGAAACTTGAAAAACTTTTGTTTTTTATTATTATTTTTTTGAATACTCTTCTAGCTCTTCTTCTGGGATTCCAGTGATGCATGTTAACTTTTTTGTTATTACTCCACCAGAGTCTGAGGCTCTGTTCATTTTTTTTTCTATTTTTCTCTGTTGTTCTAAATTCTATTGGTCTCCTTAAGTTCACTGATTCTATTCTGTCTTTTCCTCTCTAATCTGAGACTATCTGGCAAGATTTTTATTTTTGTTTTTGCAGTTGTACCATTTTCATTGGTTGTTTTTTGTAATTTCTTTTCTTGCTGAAAATTTCTATTTTTTCTTTTGTTACAAGAGGATTTATAGTTGGCTGTGATACATTTTTATGACAACTGCTTTTAAATCCTTATCAGGTAATTCTCAGCATCGAATTCATCTTTACTGGTATCAGCTGATTGTCTTTTCTCATTCAAGTTGTGATTTTCTTTGTTCTTGATGTAATGAATTTAAAAAATATTTATTTTTGGTTGTGCTGACACTTTGTTGCTGCAGGAGAGTTTTCCCTTGTTGTAATGTGCGAGGGCGACTCTGTTGCCAGGCACAGGCTTCTCATTGTGTTGGCTTCTCTTGTCATGGAGCACAGGCTTTAGGCACACAGGCTCACTAGTTATGGTGCGTGGGCTTTAGTTGCTCCTCAGCGAATGGACTCTTCTTGGACCAGGGATTGAACCCCTGTTCCTTTCATTGGCAGGTAGATCCCATCCACTGTTCCACCAGGGAAGTCTGATGCAATAGATTTTTAAAAATTATTTCCTGGACATACTGTCTACTGTGTTAGGATACTTGAGGTCCTATTTACATTTTTTTTTAATTTTAGGAGGTATTCATTGTGCTCAGGTTTAACACACAGGTTCTGGCTTACTTTGGTGGGCTGTAGTGTCATTAGCAGTTTAATTTCAGAGCCTTTGCAATGTTATTTGGCCCTGCTTGGTTTATCTGATGCTGTTCCCCTAGGCCCCTGCTGGTGTTGCCTATAGGTGAGGAAAGGACCGTAGTGTCTCTCAGTTAGGGAAGGGACAAGGCCCAAAGGGACAAAAAGGCTTCTTAGGCCATACTTTTGCTGTGGCAGAATCCTTCTTGTCGACATCACCTGCCTAACTCCATCTTTGGATGGGGGAATGGAGTTTGAGGTCCACAAGGACAAAGATACTTCCTGGGCAGTCTGCTTGTGATATCAGAGTCCCTCCTGCCAGTCTCACCCACCATCCCAGTATTCCCTTGATGGACTTGGAAGTGTCCAGGCCAGCAGAGAAACAGAGCACTTTCCCTGGCTGCCCTTTTCCAAATCGGTTCTACTTGCTAGTGCTTCCAGGCTCCCCTGGTGTTGGTGGAGGGACTCTTGCTAGATCTGGGGAAGGAATGAGCTTACCTGGCTGCCTTCTGTGGCTGGGTTGGGGATTAGAAATGCTGGGTCTAGGTCACCTTCCATTTGGTGGGGGAACGTAAAACAAGAACCCTTCTGTTACTTCTCATAAGAGCGCCGTGCGCTCTGCCCCCCTTTTCTTCTTCCTTTGGTCTTATGCAGTAATTGCTTGTTGAGTGACGCAGCATTGTGCCTGGCGCTTTACCTGGGTCTGAAGTGCTCTGAAATTGTACCCTTGTATTATGACTTTAGGGATAAAGCTCTACTAGTCTTTTCGAAACACATGGCTAACGCTTGCGTCATGTTCAACTACAAGGCTGTGTCTGATGGCTGGGCAGGTCCCTCTTAGCAGGTGCCAAGAATGCCAGGGGGTGGCGGAAGGAATGGAAAGTTCTTCCTTATTGTTTCACAGGTTTGCAAAGGTGCTGAGCTGTCCTCTCAGCAGAGTTTCTTTCTCCTCCCTGGTGTGGACATTTCGTTAAGAGCCAAGAGGCTTAACATATTCTGAGTTCTTCCGGAAACAATTATATCAGACAGCATCTTGTGAATTTCCTGAAATTTTTGGCGCGCTTTTTAATCTCCAATAAAAGTCTAGTTGTCCATTATTAACACAGAACTTCTTTCCTTTAAAATATTTATTTGTAATATTAAGCTTTTGGTTTTGATTTTAAAAGTGCTGTGACAAAACATGTGTCCTCCTTCCAGAGTGGCCTTTCTTATCTTTGGTGTGAATCCCACCTTCCTTATTGCCCACCTGGCTGATTACTGTGTCTGTGAAGCCTTCCTCTCTCTTCTGCCTAGGGCCCCTGCCCTCCTCACTGTGACATCTGAACCATACGCTGTTTTGCTCTCTCCCTCGAGGGCTTTTAACTCTAGTTGTTTAAACCCATTTAGAGTAAAGCCCCAAATCTTTTCATGTTCTAAAGGGTCTACAGGATCCCACTACCCTATAATCTTCCCCCCCTCCACCTTCCCTGGCCCCTCACCTAAGCTCTTCTCTCCCCCCTTCTCCCTCTGCCCTTGCCAAGCAGACCTTCCTGATCTTTGCGATGTCATGTCAAACACACACTTTTGAATGCCAGAGCCTAGAACCATGCCTGGTACAAGAGGCACTCAGTGAGAATCTGACTGCCTTAATTAAAGGATTTAAATAAAGTTTACTCTTCTTGCCATCAAAAATGTAGTCTGTGTTTATTTTAGAACTTTAGGAAATACAAAAAGTAGGAAAACCCTTATATAATTACACATTTAAAAGGCAAAACATAATTTACACTCTTTTTAAAAAATATTTCTCCCCTGTCCTTTTACTTTTTATGGTATTTTGGTTGGTTTATTTCATATGGTTATATCTGTAATATATTTTGTGTAGAATTTGATCTTCTTATGTGTGTATGCCTTGCATTTTCCAAGTGTTATGTTTATTGATACTGCTTCTTATTTCAAAAAGGATTTGAAGCCCTATGAGATGTGGAGGAACAGTATTTCTTTCAACTGCCTGCAGCAGGCAAGCCTGTGCCTTACCCCTGCTCCGTGCTCCTGGAAGCGTGCTTTTCAGCGGAGAGCAGATGCACGATTGTATCTGACTTCAGAAAGCAGCCAGGACCTCCCCGCTGTGCCCACGGCGTAGTCCTTTGAACATGAGTCTGTCTCTGGTCTTCTGTACCCATCCGAATTTGTCTCTCCTATCTGGAGAAGGAGCGGCCTCCCTCCAGGCCACATTAGACTCATTCCCTCCTGCAGATGTGTATCTCCAAAGGGGCCGTTTGCAGGCAGAGCATGCTAAGCCCCCGCCCAGGAACTGGAGGTATCTGCAGCTGCTTCCCTGCCAAGCCCTAGAGGCATATACTCAGGACTCGGGCAAAACCGCCATCGCCCTCCACCCTACCCAGCGCCAGTATTCTCTGGTTGGGAGAAAACAGGGTGACATGCATAGGTTTCTCAGAAGCCAGGGCCTTAAAACAGCATTTATAGTTACTGGTATAAGTGTTGACCTCACACTCCCTCCTGTCACAGGATCATTCCAAAGGTTGTTCTCTGCACACACACAGACACACACACACCCTTACCTGCCCCAGCCTACTACTGCCCCACCAGATCTCAGCTCTGATGTGACTTCCTCAGGGAAGCCTTCCCAGAACCCTGGGTTCGTCGTGTGATCTATTTGCACTCATTACAGTTAAGCTTTTGTATCTTTCCCCTGCCATTAGACTGTAAGCTCAGTGAAGCTCACTGTCTCCAGTGCCTAGCCTAGAGTAGTGCTCAAGAAATGTTTTTGAATGAGTGAATGAGTGAATGTGTCATAGACATTTGGGTTGAGGCAGTGAGGAAGACTGGGGCTTCCCAGGTGGTGCTCGTGGTAAAGAACCTGTCTGCCAATGCAAGAGACATAAGAGACGCCGATTAGATCCCCGGGTCAGGAAGATCCCCTGGAGGAGGGCATGGCAACCCACTCCAGTATTCTTGCCTGGAGAATCCCATGGACAGAGGAGCCTGGTGGGCTACAGTCCGCGGGGTCGCAAAGAGTTGGACACTACTGAAGCGACAGCACGCAGGCACAGTGAGAAGTACAGCTTAAGAGCATGACCTTTGGAGTCAAATATCTAGAGTCAAACCAGCTATGTGATCCCCCCCGCACAGCGTTTCAGTGCCACCATTTCCCTGTCTGTAAAATGGAACCGATAATCCCACTTCTTGGCTCAGGATGTGGCACAGGTCAAATGAGGGCCTCTGTAAAGACTTCAAGCAAAGCCAGACTCACAGTAAGTCCTCAGTATCTGTTAGCTATTATCAGGACTACTATTTCCCACTCTGAGCCAATACAAGCCCTGCTGTAACGAATGTTCCTTTATGTATATCTTGATATACTTTTTATGAACATTGCAATAGGTGAGATTCCTAGAAGTTGGATTGTTGCATCAGAAGTTTAATTTATTTGGAATTAATCTTTGTGAACAGATGAAGGGAGAGATCAACTTTTCCAAATGGAGACTTGTGAGAGGCCAAGGCTGTTTGTTTCTGGGTGCATAAAAATCAGACATTCAGATATAGTCAGTGAGGGCCAGGGCTTCCTGAACCCAGGTGAAGGGTATCTTGATGGAAATCTCTCATAGTTCCTCACAGCCCACCTTCTGTCTCTGAGGCTACCTAGGGTGGCAGAGATTAGGACTGGGGGAACTTCTGTATCTCCCCTGCTTGAGTTATTATTCCCAGTATTGTGAGCAGGCCTATTATTAATACAATAGCTCCCCACCCTGCCTTATGCAGCAATGTAACTACTCTGTCCCTGCCAACATAGATCCCATGTCTAGATGTCTGGGTTCCTGTTCTCAGATTAGCTAAGCCGTGTCACAGACCTAGGACTTTCCAATCTGACCCGAGGGCTTTCCCTGCTCTGGAGAACCTCTCCAGCCTCGCGCTGTCCCAGGAGCAGGCCAGTCATGGCCTCTCACACTAGGCAGCCATCCCAACACCATTTACACATTTCTTACAAGTATGAGGGTCTATTTCTGGACTCTCTTCTGCTCCTCTAATTCTGTAGCTATTCTTTTATCCCACTCTCATTTTTCCTATTTTTTTTTTTTTAAACTCTTGGCTCTAGTCTCCCCCAAGAAATGTTGAGAATCAAGTTGTCCAGACTGTGCCCCTGAGAAAGTGCTTGTTTCACATACTACACGCATGCCCACTGGTGCACACACACACATACACATTCTCACACACACTTGCTTCCACTAGAAATTTCACTGGGATTTTCCTGAACCTCCAGAATAACTTAGAGGGGATTGATTTCTTTTCAGTACTGAATCCTCCCATCCTGGTACACTGAATATTTATTGTTCCTTTTATTGAGATCTTTTTCATTCTCCAGTAAAAATTTATAATTCCTCTCTATGTCTCACGCATTTTGTATTCTTTGTTGCCATTGTCAATAGATCTTTATATTTATATTATATTACAAAATAAATATACTTAGTTTTATATTTTATACAATTATTTTATTTTTGGTTATGACTAGATATGGGAACAACATCTTTTACTTTTGCTACTGGTGGTAAGAGGTGAGCTGAGACTCTGAGGCAGACAGCAAAGCTGATTTGGTTACCATGTAACAGGCAGAGCCCTGTCAGATACTGCAAACAACTCCCAGGCAGGGCCTCGAATAACCTGGGAGTTGTCTGAGGGTGTGGAGGACACAATGGCCAATAACATCTTTATTTGGTTTGGTTGCCACGTAGCATTTCATATAGGTTTAGCTTTTACCTCATAATTACTATCGTGAGCAATCCAGACTGGCTTACAAAGCTTAAAGGAGCCAAGGGAAGCTGACATTCAAATATCTCTTTAGATGATCCACTTTTGTTTTGAAGGTTTGGTTTTCTCAGTGTGCCTTCCTTACAGCATTTTGCACTGATCTCCCATTTTGCACTGATGATCAGGTTCACTTAGGGGTTAAAGACCTTTAGTCTTTAGTCTTTATTATCAAGATAAGATTCTTTCTTGCTTATCTATTTATAGTATAACTATTTTATTGAGATGTGTTTTACTGAGATGTTGACACCCTACACAATCCACTCAGTTAAAGTGTTCAATTCAATGTTTTTGCAGTATTTCACAGAATTGAGCAACCATCACCACAATCAATTTTAGGACATATTCATCACACTGTAAGGAAATCCTATACACATGAGCAGTCACTCCCAATTCCCTCTAACCCTCCTCAGCCCTAAGCAACTACTAATCTACTTTCTGTGGATTTGCCTCTTCTGCACATTTCATATAAAAGGAATCATACAACTTGTAGTCTTTTGTGACCAGCTTCTTTCAGGTAGCACATTGTTGTCAAAGTTCATCCAAATTTTAGCATCTACCAGTATTTATTCCTTTTTATTGTCAAATAACACCCCATTCTTGGACATGGGTAGGTGTGTGTGCTCAATCATGTCTGACTTTTTGCAACCCCATGAACTTTAGCCCGCCAGGCTTCTCTTCCCATGGGATTTCCCAGGCAAGAATACTGGAGTGGGTTGCCATTTCCTTCTCCAGGGGATCTTCTCGACCCAGAGATCGAACCTGCATCTCCTGCATGGCAGGCAGATTCTCCACCATTGGGACATGCCACATCTTATTTATCCATTCATGGGTTCATGGACATCTGGCTTTTTTCTGGTTTCTAGCTATTCTGAATAATGCTGCTATGACTATGCATACAATTTTTGTGCTCATATATGTTTCATTTCTCTTGGATATATATACCTAGAAGTGAAGTTGCTGGATCATATATATATATATATATATATAATACACACACATACACAAACACATATATATATATAATAAATCGATGTTTAACATTTTCATTTTAAGAAATTGCCAAACTGTTTTCCAAAGCAATTCCACCATTTTACATTCCCACCAACACTGTATAAGGCTTCCAAGTTCTCTTTCCTTGTCAACACTTGTAATTATCTGTCCTTTTGATTATGGCCATTATATAATGGTGGACGTGGTGATATCTCATTAAGGGCTTGATTTACATTTCACTGACGTCTAAACCTATTCTGCATGTTGAATCTGATATTTAAATGCCCTCTTTTGCTTCTCCTTGAAGCTACTCTGCCTGATTTGTGATGGGATTTCACACCTACTTTTCCTCTGCCAATCCCAGAAATCCACACAACTAGACAGTTGTTGTGTGGCCATTGTTATTCTGGCAGAAAGGCTGGGACGTTGCTAGACCCTTAGGAGGAAAGAAGCATCTAGAATGCATGTGACTCATGAAAAAAGAAAACTGGTTATTTAGATATCTCAATCAACCATAAAATCTTTGTTATAGATAATACAAAACAGAGATAAATCAGGAAACAAACTTTTTCTAGTAGCCCTTATTAATTGTCAACTCCAAGTGTCTTGACTGAAGAAAAATGTCATGTGTCCTATCTGCCATGAAAATGTTGTCTGTAGTCTGGAAAGTTCTCTGTGAACACCTGCTAAGTGACTGAGACCCTAAAGCTGGGAAAGACTGAAGGCAGGAGGAGAAGGGGACAACAAGGACAAGATGGTCGGGTGGTATCACCCACTCAATGGACTTGAGTCTGAGCAAGCTCCAGGAGATGGTGAAGGACAGGCAAGCCTTGTGTGCTGTAGTCCATGGAGTTCCAGAGTTGGACAAGACTGAGTGACTGAACAACAACAAGATGGACTAAGATGGGCATGTTGAGAGTTGTGAGGAAGAAGCACCAGTGGTGTACTTATGACAAAGATTGCTAATCAGGGGGAGAATTCTTAAAGAGATGGAAATACCAGACTACCTTACCTGTCTCCTGTGAAACCTACATGCAGGTCCAGAAGCAACAGCTAGAACTGGACAAGGAAGAAGGGACTGGTACCAAATTGGGAAAGGGGCACATTAAGGCTGTATATTGTCATCCTGCTTATTTAACTTACATGCAGAGTGCATCATATGAAACGCCAGGCTGGATGAAGCACAAGCTGTTATTAAGATTTTGGGAAGAAATATCAATAACCTCAGATATGCAGATGATATCACCCTTATGGCAGAAAGTGAAGAGGACTAAAGAGTCTCTTGATGGAGGTCAAAGAGAAGAGTGAAAAAGCTGGCTTTCCACTCAACATTCAAAAAACAAAGGTCATGGCATCCAGTCCTATCACTTTATGGCAAATAGATGGGGAAACAATGGAAACAGTGACAGACTTCATTTTCTTGGACCCTCAAATTGCTGCAGATGGTGACTGCAGCCATGAAATTAAAAGACACTTGCCCCTTGGAAGAAAAGCTATGACCAACCTAGATAAGTATATTAAAAAGCAGAGACATTATTTTGCCAACAAAGGTCTGTCTAGTCAAAGCTATGGTTTTTCCAGTAGTCATGTATGGATATGAGAGTTGGACCATAAAGAAAGCTGAGCACTGAAGAATTGATGCTTTTGACTATGATGTTGGAGAAAGACTCTTGAGAGTCCCTTGGACAGCAAGGAAATCAAATCAGTCAATCCTAAAGGAAATCAGTCCTGAATCTTCATTGGAAGGAACGATGCTAAAGCCCCAATACTTTTGTCACCTGATGGGAAGAGCTGACTCATTGGAAAAGACCCTGATGCTGGAAAAGATTGAGGGCAGGAGGAGAAGGGGACAACAGAAGATGAGATTGTTGGATGGCAACACTGACTGAATGAACATGAGTTTGAGCAAACTCTGGGAGATGGTGAAGGACAGGGAGGCCTGGTGTGCTGCTGTCCATGGGGTTGCAAAGAATTGGACACAACGGAGCAACTGAACAACAACAAATCGGGGGGTCAAAGAGCCCATGGGATTCAGATGTCGGAGAGTAATCCATTAGGAGTAAAAGGTGAGAAAAGAAATTGGGAGTTAAAAAAAGATGAGAGAGAAATAGGAAAAAAGTCAATATTTTGTCTGCAGATAGTCCTCTGAAATCTGAGGTTAAGGAGACTTGGAGAAAGTCTTTGCTGTAGTAAATAGTATAATAACAGCCACCTTTTATTCCAGGCTTGCTGTGTGAAGGGCACAAGGCTAAGCATGTGTCATGTGGATTATTATATTTGCTCCTATTTTACAGGTGAGAAAAATGAGGCCCAGAGAGATTATGGAACCTGCCAAAGTCCACAGGTGGCATTTCTAACCAAGCCCTTTTGGATCTTAACTCAGAACTCTGGTTGTTTCTGCAAGGTAATAGATTACAGAAGGAATACTCTAGTTTGGGGGAAAATAGAATTTGGGTGCAACGGCAATGGCACCCCACTCCAGTACTCTTGCCTAGAAAACCCCATGGACAGAGGAGCCTGGTAGGCTGCGGTCCATGGGTTCGCTAAGAATCGGAAACGACTGAGTGACTTTACTTTCTTTTTTTCACTTTCATGCATTGGGGAAGGCAATGGCAACCCACTCCAGTGCTCTTGCCTGGAGAATCCCAGGGACGGCAGAGCCTGGTGGGCTCCCGTCTATGGGTTCGCACAGAGTTGGACACAACTGAAGCGACTTAGCAGCAGCAGCAGCAAGAAGCAAATAGAAATTTCTTAGTGAACTGCCAAAAGGAAAATCTAGATTAGGCAAGGGTAGCCTCAGATGATTACATCAAAGAATGAAGACTAAGGACTCTCTGAAAAAAAAAAAAAAAAAGGGCTATGTCTTACAAAGACTCAGACGGTCTTTATGGTTGTATAGGAAAATCAGGTACCCACCCTCACATATTGGTATGGAATTGCGTGAGAGGCACTCTGCGCCCTTTGCAACCCTGTAAACTCTTCCATCTGCAGTTAAATAAGTTGCTACTTTCAAGATTGGTGGTGTTCTGTTTTCCTGGAAGGAATGAGGAGTATTTCTGGAAAGAATAAAAAGAGAGCATCTCTATTGCCAATGTTGAAGGTCTAGGAAGAAAGTCAGTCCCTTGGGGGATGGGGAACTGACAGTGAAGAGCTTGCTAGAACTCATTTTTCTTTTTTTACCCCAGCTCGTATGTTAAAAGGTGTGGCAGCAACAAAAGCTATGACTTGCAGCACAAATAGGCCACCAACCCTTCCCCTCCCAGCTCTCCACCCTCAGCTCCCTACCCCCATTTCTCAGACAAGCATGGCTTATTATTGGGGATCTTAGTGATTTTCAGAGCAGAGCCCGTGCGAGGAACCAGGGTTTGTCCTGACAGCTCCTCCCTGAGACACACCTTTCTGACTGAGACCCCTGGAGCCAGGGCCTGGCCGGGAGTACACACAGATTCCTGAACTTGGGGACAAGAAAGATCAGAGGTCCCGGGTGCATCACCCTTCACTCATCACATGTTAATTGGGGCTACTTTGGATTCTGACCGGGCGTGGAAGTTTCGCCCTGCACCTCCTTTTACAAGCTTTGTGACCATCAGCCTTTGTCTCCTCTGTTGGTATCTGTCTCAGGAGAATCCTGGACCATTCCAGTATGGGGTAATCACGCAATTGTAGGCAGCTGGAGTGAACTGGCACCCAGAGAACACACGGTTGGTCCATGTGTGTTGCTAAGGCTCCCAGAGACGAGCACCAGGTCTGGGTGCTATCTGGCTGGTGGTCTGCATGCAGTCATGGGACAGGTGGGGCTGGAGGAACGCAAGTTGTCACTCACACCCTACCTTTTTCTGAGATGCTCTAGGCTTATTTTAAAGAAATACGTGATGCTCTGTATTCCTTTGGAACTGTGACAGAGAGCGATGGGAGGATAGCCAGGGACACAGAGAGGCCATGCAGGTTTAGAGTGTACCTCCCAGCCCACCACCACCTGAGGGGGGGGCATGCAGGGGTCCTGAAACCACCTCCAGGTTTGATAATTTACTAGGAGGACTCACAGGACTCAGCACATAGTTGTACTTGTGGCTGAGATTTATTTCAGAGAAAGGATCCAAACAGCATCAGGGAAGAGAAAAGCTTCATGGGGTGAAGCCCAAAGGAAACCAGGCCCAAGCTCCCCAGAGTCTTCTCCCGGTAGAATCATGCAAGCTGTGCTTAATTCCTCAGCAACGCACAGTGACAACACATATCAAATGCTGTCGACCTGGAGAACTCATTAGAGAGCTCATCCCCAAGGTTGTCACCCAGGGCTGGTCACACAGACACCCTCTGCCTAACACATATCAAAACTCCAGACTTCCAGAGAGAAAATGGTTTTCGGCATGCGCAGTATTTATAAAAACAGTCTAGGAACACCCTCATCATTTAGGGAGTCTCTTATCAGTCTCAAACAGTGGGAGTTGTTTGCCATTCAGGTCAGGTTCCCAGATGTCAGCCAAGGGTCAACCTTGCAAAGCAGGCCTTTTTTTTTTTCTTTTGGCCACGCTGCACAGAATGTGGCATCTTATTTCCCTGACCAGGGATCAAACTGCGAAGCACAGAGCCTTAACCACTGGACAACCAGGAAAGTCCCAGGCAGGACTCTCTAAAGATAACCCATCTTAGGCCTGTTGTGTTAACTCTTTTCTGCATGGAAAGTTCTGTTAGAACCTAGTGCTGCCCATCAGCAAGGTAAACGTGATTGTTTATCATCATATGTTCTAGACTCATGAATTTTTTTTTTTTTTCATTTTCAACTCACCAATATTTGTTTATTTGTCTGGTATCAGTTGCTCTCTTCAGGCAAAAATCTATTTCCCCCTTCTAAAAACTCTCTGCTGGAAAGTTAGCAAATGTTTGAGAAGAGAATGGAACTGTTTCCATTCTCTTATCAGTTATCATTCTCTTCTGCCTGAACTTTTTCTTTTATTAGAATTTCCCTTGTGCCTTCCATCTCCATTTCACTTAATTTGTTGCCAAGCTCTTCATTTGGTAGACGAAGAAATGGGACCAACAAATAATTTAAAAGTTAAGTGACTTGAGCAGTCGAATCACTCTAATATGTCATCTCTACCTGAATGTCCAAAGCTGGACTCATTATCTCCCCAAGTTCTGCCCCCTTCTTGCTCATCTTCCATTAGTGAACAACTCCCCATCTCTCCTATCACCAGACTTATTCTCAACTTCTGCCTCTGTCCTACGCCAAGTCCGTAAGCTTCACTTCTCAAATGTCTCTTGAACGTCTCCCTCGTCCCTGCTTCCTTTGCATACCTGCTCTCAGGCAGTGGCTTCTCACTAGATCTTTCAAAATAACCACTCTTTCATCTCCCCATCCACCACCCATACTGCGGTGCTGCCACAGTTCTTTTCAGTGTGCCTTTTTCTTAAAAACGACTTTCTTGCACTTTTTGTTTCGAAGCAGTTTAAGACTGACTGAGCTGCTCCTTTTATCTGAGAAAGTAGTGCAGGCATCATGGTAAAAATTCAAATAGTAGCAAAAGGGATGGAATGACAACTAAGTTCTCTCACTGCGTGTTCTCAGTGTCCTTCCCTGGAAGCTGATGGTTTGCTGCGGACCCTTTCTGCCTGACCAAGGGACACCCTTACAGGACACGTGCTTTCTCACTCCACATCTGCAGGAAGACACTGCAAACACATCCACGCTGTTCTTTTCACTTATCTGCACATAAGGGCTCTCCTTATCTGCACACGCTGAGCTCAGGCATATGTTTTAAATACCAGAATATTCTATCATATCAGTGTAATTTATTCAGCCAGTTCTCTCTTGATGGATGTTTAAGTTTTTTTCTCAGATCTGGCAATTCTAACTAGTGATCTGTGAAGACACAGATCTGGCTGGTGTCTGCCATGAGCCCCTCCCTGGCTTGGGCATCTTAAATGACTTCCATTGTTGACAGCTATGCCTCCCTCTGGGAATTAGGGATACAGATAGATCTGCCTGGGATTCCATGTAGAAAAATAATCATTGAACTTGTAAGTGAATAAAATATTTTATAGTAAAACAACACAATTCTGTTATGGTATAAAATATAGAATTCTCAGGTTTTTGGCCCTTGTCAACAAACTTCAAAAGAAATTCATGGAGGGGACTTCCCTGGTGGTCCAGTGGCTAAGACTCCATGCTCCCAATGCAGGGGGGCTGAGTTTGATCCCACATTCCACANGTAAGTGAATAAAATATTTTATAGTAAAACAACACAATTCTGTTATGGTATAAAATATAGAATTCTCAGGTTTTTGGCCCTTGTCAACAAACTTCAAAAGAAATTCATGGAGGGGACTTCCCTGGTGGTCCAGTGGCTAAGACTCCATGCTCCCAATGCAGGGGGGCTGAGTTTGATCCCACATTCCACAATTAACGATCCCAAGTACCACAGCTAAGACCCAGCACAGCCCAGTAAATAAAAATTAAAAAAAAAAAAAATCCATGGAGGCACTTCAGGCTACACTTTCCAGTTCTCCTAAAGGCTTATGTTTTCCTTTATTGCCTAAAGGGCATTAATGGAACAGTCTGAGGACACTAGTTAAGAGGATGCATTCCGAACTTTTCAGCATAGGTTTGAGAGTTCTAACTTTAAGCTCTGGTCTCTGTCTGTCTGTCTGTCTACCTATGGGCTGTTTCTCCCTGCATGTACTCTCTGTTTCATATACACAGAACTACTCTCTACTCCTGATTCCCTTTACATGGAAGTTTCTGTTCTCCACCTGGTACGTTACTCATTGCTAGAGAAGCCCTACAGCCTGCTGCCTGGCCGCCTGGCTGAGCCACATTTCTGTGTGATCTTGGACAAGTTGTTTAACCTTTCTGAGCTTCACTGACTTTATTTGTAAAATGCAGGTACTAAAGGTACCTGATAAGGTTTTTATGAGGTTAAATGGCTTAGTGTATGTAACGTGCTTAGAATAGTACTTGGTAGTGTGGTGAGAACTATATAAACGTATTGCTGTTAATGCTATTATTATTTATCTTATTCAAGGTCAAGTTTCCATGATCCTCCCAGGTCTTTCTTCCTGGGTGCTTGAACATTATTCTGTACTTACTGTCTCTTCCATTTAGTCAGTGATCTTATGGAGAAAGGGAACCCTACCTTATTTCTCTTTATATCCTCTGCTGATGTTGTATAGACGTTCACTGATGGATGAGACAGTAACTTTGATAATAATTCTGGATTCTTATATCTGTCCTCATTTCCTCATCCTGTCCATTTGTTTATGTAGCAGTCAATGAGTTTTTCTCCTAGAGGGGCTTTTTACTGCTCAATAGGATTTGTATGTAAAAACTTCACTGCATAAACCATTCATATTAAAGCAGTGTTTCTCCAACCTTGGTAATGCTCATAGGTATTCTCCAAAAACTGTTTCCATGGATAAATAAGTTTGGGAAATTCTAGATTACACAATTAAACAGGTATCTTTCCTATAGGCTTTCTTGGAGTCTTTCCTAAGCTAATTAATGCTCAGGGGATGGGTAGAATGCCAGGTGAAATTGGCAAATTTTTAAACTTTTTTTTGAACAGAGGACCTTTTTCTTAGAACATTATCAAAATCTAGTGGGACTAGTTCTATGGAATGTAGGTGGTGAAAAACCACATTATGTTAGCTTCATTCTCTCCTTGAGCCAACAGGCCTGGGGCTTGGTTGTACTTATTACAGTCCCAAGCCTGTAGACTGTTTGTACTTCTCCTAAAACTTTTATTAAAGAATAACTGTGGCAGCTCATTTATCCATTCAGTAAAGATTCACTGAGTTTCTGCTATGTAACTGACTGGGGAGACAAGATTCTTGCTGATCAAGGAACTGAGGACTCAGAACAGGAGCCCAGAGCTGGATGTGGAGAAAGTGCGGCCCTCTGCTGGTTGCTCTGGGAATTTGGAGGGTGACGCTTTCGTTTTTCCCTCCAGACCTCTCTGTGTACAGGTGAATATATGGAGAGATTGAAGTCTAGGGAAGGATAATTTTTAAAATTTAAAGATTTTCAAAGTTAATAAAATATTTAGTGCAAACATACTTTGGAAGCAGTATTTTCTACTGTCTCATGCTGTCTCTGGGCCCAAGTGTCTGAATCAGAGAAACACATACACACAAAAGGTCCCGGCTGGGGAGAATTTATTCCTTGTTGCTGCCTGGGGGTCTGGAGCCTGTTCAGGACCATCACAGGCTGGGTGTTTCCCCACTTCCACTTTCCCATCAATGACCCCAGATCAGGTTTATTTCTGTGTATGTGTCTCATGACTTCCCTCTTTGAACAGCTTGGTGAGGATGCCTGTGGCCTGACACGGGCCACAGTCAGGGCAGGGTGCAATTTCAGAGCCAGAGGGCTCTGGCTGTGCTTCGCCAGCTGGGCAAGGGCTGGTGGGAGGAAAGTGATGAGGGGAGCGCCTCCGGATGGGAGGGAATTTGCGGTACTGTGGTTCCTGAGGTTCCAGGTACGCACTCAGCAAACAGGAATGTAGTACAGATGCTGTGGATTAGAAGGAAGTAGGCCACCCACTCTGGCTCCAGGCTCCTCACCAGCTGCCAAGCCTGTTCACCAAGTGCCTGGTGTTCGATGCCGAGGAACGCACCTCAGCTTCCCGAGAGAGAACTGCTCCCTGACCAGCAACCCCTCTCTGCTTTCTGAACGAAGTCCACAAGCTTCGAGGTTCTGTCCTAGAGCCAGTCTGCCTCTCTCAGCCTCTCCTCTGTGCTTGCCCCTGCTTTCTGAGAACATGCCCCACACACGCCCTCGTCCTGGAGTGCTCGCTTATCTTGCCCTCCGCCTCTGCTTATCTGAAATCCCATCACTTTTCCAAGGTCTGTGAAGCAACCAGTTTCGGGTTCAGCTTCATATAAGAGAAGTCCTGCTATAGAGGTCAAACCAATAAGGTCAAAGTATCTCGTGCAACAGGAAGCCCTGGGGCAGCCCATCTAGGGCTGGCATGGCAACTTTGTCCTGAATTCCTTCCAGAACCAGGCTCTTTATATCTTCCCGACTGTACCTGCCTTAGGGATGTCTGCTGTACTCTAAGCGTAACCCAAGTTCTTGGAAGAATGAAGCAGAAGTGGTAGAAGCTGTCCTCAAGGAACCTGCTTAAGTCTCATTGGCCAGAAAGGAGTCTTCTCGCCATCCCAACTGCAAAGGAGCTGGGGAATGTCTGTGACTTTCTAGTCTCTAAGGGTCAGCTAGAAGGGAGTGGGACCTGTTTGAAATATTGCCTTTTCCCCCAAAGACTTTGAAAAGCATCTTAAACTCCCTTTGCTCTTATCTAACCTGGGTAAAGCTTTTTAGAGCCCTCATATATTTCCTTGGGATATATATACTTGTCCCGCCTTTCCTTTCAGTCCACATGCTTCTTAAGGATGACGAGTGCATCCTCCACACCCTTGTCCCCCTCACAGCTTCTTCTGGATCATTTTGTGATTCCTGCTCCTTTCTCATGTGTCTTTCCTCCTTCTCTCTCTTTCCTAGAATTCACGTGTTAGACATTCTGTAACTGTGTGTTGATTTAAACTGAGTAGAATTAAAAGGGAGAATACTGGTGTGGTTATTGAAAGGATGTTGGATGAGGGTGTTGGATTGTTGTTGTTGTTTTTCAGTTGCTAAGTTATTTCCAAGTCTTTGTGATCCCACAGCTGGAAGATGCCAGGCTCCTCAGTCCTCCACTATCTCCTAGAGTTTGCTCCAATTCATGTCTATTGAGCTGGTAAATACTATCTAACCATCTCAAGTTCTGCTGCCCACTTCTCATTTTGCCTTCCATCTTTCCCAGCCTCAGTGTCTTTTCCAGTGAGTCTCTCTTCACATCAAGTGGCCAAAGTATTGGAGCTTGAGCTTGAGCTTCAGCAATAGTCCTTCTAATGAATAGTCAAGGTTGATTTCCTTTGGGGTTGACTGATTTGATCTCCTTGTGGTCCAAGGGACTCTCCAGCACCACATTCGAAAGCATTAATTCTTCAGCTCTCAGCCTTCCTTATGGTCCAACTCTCACATCCATATGTGATCACTGGAAAAATAATAGCTTTCACTATGCAGACCTTTGATGGCAAAATGATGTCTTTGTTTTTTAATATGCTGTCTAAGTTTGTCATAGCTTTTCTTCTAAGGAGCAAGAGTCTTAATTTCATGGCTGCAGTCACCATCTGCAGTGATTTTGAAGAGTGAGAAAATAAAATATGTCACTGCTTCCATTTTTCCCCTTCTATTTGCCATGAAGTGATGGAACCGGAAACCATGATCTTAAGCTTTTTGAATGTTGAACTTTAAGCCAGCTTTTTCACTGTTAAACACGAATCCTAGTTTTACTGTGTGATTTTGTTTGTGTTTCCTCATCTGCAAACTCAGAGGATTGAATTAGAAGGTCTTGAAGTTTTCTTCAAGCTGTAAGAACTCAAGGATTCTTCTGACTGGGACTAATTAACTGCCCTAGGGCACTACAAGGAGGTAGAGCCCATCCAGTCTCAGAGAGTTGACAAAGCAGGGAGCTGAGACATCCAAGACCTCTCACTCACTATGAACTGCACCACACAGCCTGAGCCCTGAGGGGCAGGAAGGTGAGAGCAGAAGGCGAAGACGCTGAGCCAGAACAGCATGGATCAGAAGCTGGGGCTAAGCAGCTGTTGTAAGCAGGCAGGAGCAATCTGTGGAGGCCGTGTTTCAAATCCCCTCTGATCCTCAAAACTTGAAGCACTGCTGAGCCTCACTTCTTGATGACAAGAGGAGGGCTCTCATAAAGACCTTCTTTAGGTCTGTGGCAGGAAGAGGCCCACATCTGGCATCGCATGTCACCTGGAATCGGTCACCAGTGTATCTATCAGTTGTATCAACTTATCCCCATGTTGGGTAGGGAAGCAAGACTTGTGAAGACCCAGGTCTGCCCTCGAGTTTTTCTGAACAAGTTAATTGTCTTCTGTAGACTTTAGATTCCTAACTATAAAAAATAAGCCTGACATACATCACTAATTTTTAGATCTTTAGCACTGGAACAGAAACAGATTAAAAGCTTGAGATTCCGCAAGCAGCAAGCTGTCTTCTTGGCAAGAGATACGTAATGACTGGTAGTACCTGTAGCATCTCTGAAGACCCCTGTGTCTGCAGGGAAAACTTCCAGGTGACCTTGGATCTCCCTTTCTGCTAGTTGACCTTGGCCTTTTCTGATTATGGTTATGCCTTTTTTTTTTTTTTCTCATATTTTCCGTCTACTGCAGTTTGATCCCACATGTTGCATTTTTAAAATATCTGAGGTACCATCATGATGTGATCTCAAGTCGACATGTCTCACCTCTGTACACTGCTTGCTTCTGATCATTCCTCAGTTTCCTCATTGAAGTTTTTAATTGCCCTTCCCCACCCTAATAGTCTCCTTTGTCCTTGCTCCAGACACTTATTCATGAGATGCGATGACGAAGGCAGCCATTCCTACCCCTGTCCCCATGTTGAATGAGTCACAGTGAAGCTGATCCTGAAAAGAAGCCTCACACCTGGATGAGACTGTTGACTCTACTCCGTGCCTCATCTCAGGGGTGGAAGCTGCTGACTTTAACGTTTTATTTGTGTGGTCTCTTGGGGGAAAGACCTTTTGAGGTTGGTTTCACAAGTGTCCTGCTAGACCGGTTTCACTAAGGTTCTGCAAGCCAAAATGGTGATCTTCTTCCTTCTGTTTCAACTTATAGCAGCAATAAAAATACCAAAGAAACTCAACTAGCATTGATAGAGTGCCTATTAAGTGCCAGGTCTAATCTCATTTAATCCTCTGACAACAGATCAATGCACTGTTCATTGAGCACCTACTGTGTGCCAGGTTATTCTTGGAAACAGGTGGCATACAAAGATGACTGACATAGAGATTTCGTGTGATTTTTATTTTATTTTAGTATTTTTCCACAATTAATTTATCATGAGAAGATCTTTTCCTCTCTCCACCTTAAAAAAAGATAAGGAGAAAGGAAATCGAAGTCTAGTAGAAGAGACGGATATGCACAGTGAACCAGCACTCATGGCAGATCATGGTAAGTTTCATCAAAGAGGTACCAACAGCTGGGACAGTAAACTGTGACTCCAGGGGCAGGAGGCCTTCGCATGCTCTGGGAATTAGGAACAATAATAACCCCTGTCTAGTCTTCCTCACAGAGTGGTTACAAAAGCTCAACAAAAAAGCACAAAAGGTCTCAATCCTGTACAACAGTACAGCCTGTAATAGATTATCATCCCATCTGCTCATGTTTCCCGTAGAGTTGAGGGTTAGGGTGTCCCCTTGGGCAGTTGGGCTGCGCCAGGGTCATCTGAGGACTGTCCTCTGGACAATTCTGTGAGCCCTTGAGCTCCCATTGCGGGTGGCAGCCCCAGGAGCCACAAGTTCAGTCCTGCTGCCCTATTAATTCTTGCCTCGTATCCTGTCTTTGTCCCTTTCCCCATCTTGCATTGAGCTCTCTTCATCCTTCTTACAAATCTCTTAATCCTTCTTGTCCTTTTTGGATACTGTGTGGCTATTCCTAAGACCACTCCCGGTTTCTGTGACCTATTACGAGGACTCAACAATGATTTATTTACAGGGAAAGGACATGGGTGAGACCAACAAAGAGAAGAGGTAGGTGGGGCAGAGTCCAGAGGGCAACAGGTTCAGGCTTCCCCGGAGTGTTAATAGACTCTCTCCCAGGAGATGTACTTAATTCCTCCAGCAACAAACTGTGACAATGCATGTGAGATTTTATCTACCAATGTAGCTCACCAGAGCATAGAGGTTTGAGGTTTTGTTGGGGGTCAGTCACATGGGTACCCTCTGCCTGGCAGGCCCCCAAACACCAGGTTCCCAGAAGGAAAGCAGATGTTCGGTGTGAACAACGTCATTTGTACAAACAGATCAGGACAGACAACCATTCATCATTTCAAGTCTGGAGGGAAGCTTCCAGAAATTCACATTGCCCAGTGCCAGCCGAGGGTCTGTCTTTCTGGAATGCGGTCTCAGGCCTGCTATACTCACTCTTTTCTGCACTGTCCACTTCTTCCCTTATTGCCTAAGATGTCTTTGCAGCAAAATTATTCTCACTAGGAGCCCATGAAACAGGGTGAGACCAGCCCAGCCTGCAGCACCAACCTCAGTCATGTACTTTAGAGGTTCAAGACTCTGCTAGTTAAAGCCCAGTAACCAGAAAGGGCTATTTTAGCAAAGCAGGTGGCTTTCTCCTCAAGTTTTACTGGTCCAAGGCATCAGCTGAAGTTCAGCACAGCTGCAGACAGAAAGTTGAAGCTGACGTGAAGGCTTCCAAGGGGTGAAGTGATGCTGAGGTGCAGCACACAAGAAGAGCCAGAGGGCGTACCTGGAACCCCTGGAAACCAAGAGCTGGTGGTCATCAGGGCACCCCAAACAGGACAGCCACTAGGCAGGCAGTACAGGTTCACAAGGCCCCCAGTATGCCCCCCACCCAATCATGGGGCTCCCTCCAAAGGCCTCCACTTCCATCTAGTTAGCTCAGTTCAGTCCTCACATTCAGAGGGGCTACCCAAGGCTGGTGGTTACAAACGGTGGGCTTGTCTGAAACAGCAGCTCACCCAGCCTCGAGTGGACAGCACCTGAAGGCATTCTCCATGGGAAGTGTGGGGCTGGGTTACACCATGCTCAGCACTATCAAATGTGCTCCAGGCTTAGTGAGAATTGAAAGATTTCAGCCACTTGGAAAGGTGCTCAGAGAATTTTCCTTCAGAAATAGGGAAGCTTCCAAGGAAGTTCTGAAAAACAGAGCATTAGTACTGCCCTGAGCTCCCTAGGTACTGGTTTTTGGATTTTTCTCTCTGTCTCATACTCGGTGTGTCTCATTTAGGAATCATAACTTAACATGTTGAAATCATCCCTCCAAACCTCTCACCGCAAGGGTTGTATGTGGAAGGATCAAAAGCATTCTTATAGAAAAACATTCTTATACAACTGAACCAGAAAGATAATCCTGTTCAAGAATTGGTTGGGATGAAACCCAGAATCTTTAATGGCTTTCAGAATGGGCTTCCATAACTTCCCGTCCTTTCACCCTGATCTTTTATCCAATGAGCAGCAATTTCTGGAACAGCTGCATTTGACAGTCAAACTACCCCCTAAGGTGTTGGCCCAGGAAGAGAGGGCAGGGGCCATCAGTGCGTATTCTGGGAACAGCAGGGAGACATCTCTGAAGTGGGCGTGAGACTCCCATCTTTCTGGGGGAGGCTGAGGGGTTGCAGGCATTGAGGTGCAGCTGCCAGCAGGAAACTCAAGTGAGAATGCCATCAGTCTCTGTGTCAGAAGCACTGAGGAGCTTCTGCAGGAGCTCCTTCTCAGATGGTCCCATCTGATCCTAAGCCCTTTCCTATGGACACTTGTATGTGACCCAGACAGTTCAGCCAGAATCAATGACATTCTCTTTGTTTAGGACTTTTTATCTACATGGGTCCCAGAGTTCCTAGAGCTTGAGTCCAGCTTTTAGTTCAGCCCAGCTCCAGTTGAGGCTATAAAGACCCAGAGCAGAGAGCATTAGGTTTCAGGTCAAAGTTAGGCTTAGGCCCTTAGGATCAGTGAATTTAGGACCCCAAAAGGCCAATGGCATTTCTCTGGCAGCAGAAATAGCTGATGCTATCAGCAAATGAATGGGTAAGAAAGCTGTGGTACATATACACAATGGAGTATTACTCAGCCATTAAAAAGAATACATTTGAATCAGTTCTAATGAGGTGGNTTTTTTCCCCCTGGGGGATCTTCCTGACCCAGGTATCAAACCCATGTCTCTTGTGTCTCCTGTATTGGAGGTGGATTCTTTACCATTATGCCACCTGGGAAGCCCCAAATGAACTCTGTTACCAAAAAGTTGAATATTATAGCATGCTTAGAATCCAATCACTGAGAGTATGTGAAGTTTTACAACCCTATCAAGGCTGAAGCTTGATACTAGATACCTCTCCTCCTGGCTCTCCTGCCTCCCCCCAAAGCTAGAGACAACTATCCCCAATATAGTTAGTACATTAGCATTTTTCAAGTCTTGGCTGACTAGACTTTAGGGAAACCATACCACTTATCTCCAACCTCTTAATAGGCAACATGTAACTCAAAGACAGTTTTTTAAGGAAATACATCCAAATTGGGATCAATTGAGTAAGGTTAGACATGTTTCAGGGAAACAGACACATCTCAACTTCCTCTGCCCAACTTCAGACTTTGACAGCTACTGATTTGGAGAGGAACGAATGGTAGGGAAGAGAGATCGCAGAATGTTTATTAGTAATGTATTTGTTGAATTTGGACAGGTCAGCTTGGCTGTTTGAAAAGTTCTTGGCAAAATGTCTCATCACCTACCTCTCTAATTGCCTGGGTAATATAAAGCAGGCTTATTGTATTTGAATTTTCTGAGTATGATAAGTTCAGTTCACCCTTTTGTGCATGATGGATTGTTGAAAGTGCATTACCAGGGTGGGAGAAAGACATCCTTTTCTGCTTTATCCCCAGGCTGGGAGGAGGAAGCACAGCCTTGTCTAGAAGCATGATGAATGCGTGATCATTTCCATTTCATACACATGACAAAAGTCTTATAAGTTGGAAGATTATAATTGCAAGAAATAGTGGGAATTTGCTGTCTGACATAAGGAGCTCAAATCCAGTGTTCTGTGACAATGTAGAGGGGTGGGATGGGGTGGAAGGTGGGAAGGAAGTTCAAGAGGGAGGAAATATATGTATACCTATGGCTGACTCATGTTGATGTACGGTAGAAACCCAATACAATGTTGTAATTATCCTCAAATTAAAAATAGATTAAAAAAAAAACAAAATAATTGTAAGAAATAATAAGGGAGGCATATATATGTATATAGTGNATGTAGAGGGGTGGGATGGGGTGGAAGGTGGGAAGGAAGTTCAAGAGGGAGGAAATATATGTATACCTATGGCTGACTCATGTTGATGTACGGTAGAAACCCAATACAATGTTGTAATTATCCTCAAATTAAAAATAGATTAAAAAAAAAACAAAATAATTGTAAGAAATAATAAGGGAGGCATATATATGTATATAGTGTATGTGTGTATGTGTATATATACATATATATATGACATATAGTATTTACTCTAGTATTATAGTATACTAAGGGAGTTTCTCAAGTGGCACTAGTGATAAAGAACTTACCTGCCAAGGCAGGAGATGTAAAAGACGCGGGTTCAGTCCCTGGGTCAGGGTGATCACCTGGAGAAAGAAATGGCAACCCACTCCAATATTCTTGCCTGGAGAGTCTCATGGACAGAAGAGTCTGGTGGGCTACAGTCCATAGTGTCGCAAACAGTTGGACACAACTGAAGCGACTTAGCACCATGCATGGTATAGTAAGTATATATATATATATTTAAATGTTCATATGAGAAGTTATGGGGGACAATGAAGTAGTTACTAACCAAAAAAGGTTCCTGATGATCCTTTTTTTACTCCTCTGCCTGGGTGCTGCCTCTCCATGCCCAAGTCTCAGACAACTTTCTAGGTCAAGGCTCCACAAAATCCCATTCCCTTAAAGAAGTCTTCCCGGGCACACTCCTCTCCCATATATCCATGGCACGTTGCCTGGAATGCTCTTATCTCAGACAGCAAGTTTACCTTGTATTAGAGCAGTCAAGATTCTGTGTCTTATTAAGGTGTGGAACTCCAGAGAGCAGTGGTCTCAGTCCAGTTAAGAAGCACCTGTGGGTCTTTTTAAAAACTGTCAATCCTAGACCAGTTGAAATCGAGGTTCCCTGGGGGTGGAACTCAGGTGCACTGTATGACTTTTCAAAGCTTCCTAGATGACTCTAAAAGAAGCCAGTGCTGAGAGTCACTGTGAATAGATATTTAAGAATTGATGACTGTGCCATAATTTGATGCAATGTCTAAAGCAAACTGACTAGGATGTATTTTTGCCATGCTGCAGCAAATGACTGAAATTAAGAGGCTTGGGGGCTTTTTTTGGTGTGAAGAAAGGAGAGAGATGGGGGAGAAATTTGTTTAATACAGCTGACTTCCTTAAAAGGAAAATAGTTCCCAGGGGACTTTACAAAAGAGGAACCATTGTGTGTACAACACCTGGGAGCTTTCAGTGATGGCAAGGCTGTTGTAGCCTGGTGAATGCCTTGTAACCTGAATCTTTCTTTCCCCTTCTCCACTTTGGTGGTGTACCCTGGACCAGAGGCCTCTGACATATCGTGGGGTATCACATTCACCTGGGGAGGTGATCCAGCAGGTTTGGGATGAGGCTCAGGAATGTAGTTTTCACAAGGGTTCCAAATGATTCCACTTTCCCAGTGGCTGATCTCCAACTCTAGAAAATACTGGAGGTCTGGATTCGTAAGCAATGGGTCTTTTTCTTTGTGGAGGTGGTGGTGGTGGTTCTTTATCCTGTTGGCTTTCTTACCCCCAAATTAGATAATCATGTACATATTTTCTCTAGAATGTTTCTATATTTTTGAAGTTGAACTCCTTGTGTCATCTGAAATTTATTTATCTGGCATGAGGGATCATATAACTTTTCTCAATGGATATTTGCTGCTGCTGCTAAGTCGCTTCAGTCGTGTCCGACTCTGTGCGACCCCACAGACGGCAGCCCACCAGGCTCCCTTGTCCCTGGGATTCTCCAGGCAAGAACACTGGAGTGGGTTGCCATTTCCTTCTCCAATGCATGAAAGTGAGAAGTGAAAGTGAAGTCGCTCAGTCGTGTCTGACTCTTTGAGACCCCATGGACTGCAGCCTACCAGGTTCCTCCACCCATGGGATTTTCCAGGCAAGAGTACTAGAGTGGGGTGCCATTATGGTTCTAAAAATAAATTTTTAAATAACACAATCTTCATGCTCTATTCTGAAGTGCCACCTCTATCTCATATTAAATTCACATGTGTAATTTGTTTCTAGCATCTCTGTTCCTTTGACCCTTTTCTCTCTTCTTGAACCAGTTACCAACACCAGGCTACGTAATTACTCTAGTTTTAGAACATGTTTTCATGTTTGTTTGGGCAAGACCTCCCTAATTATATTCCTTCTTAAATGAATTCTTGGCAATTCATCTTCATTCACTCTTCTAGATAGAATTTAGGATCAACATGTCAAAGTTCCAGAAGAAAGTCTCTTTAGAACTTAGACTGTAGTTTTATAAACTATGGAGGGAATTTGGAAAGGTGAACATTTTTATAGCCATATCCTTTTAAATCTATAAACACAGTGAACATCTCCATCAGTTTGTTTCTTTTAAAACCTTCAGTAAATCCTATTTTTTTCATACATGGTTCTATCACATTTTTTAAATATATAATTTTTCTGGCCATATTGTGTGGCACGTGGGATCTTAGTTCCCTGAGCAGGGATTGAACCTGCATCCCCTGCATTGGAAGAACCAATTCTTACCAGCTGGACTGCCAGAAAAGTCCCTTACATTTTTATTAAGCATATTATTGGTATTTTATAACTTTTGCTCCTAGTTTGAATGGGATCTTTTCTATAACATTACCTTTTGAAAATACTAATAATTTTTTTCATTAAAAAATAATTTAATAGATATCATGTTACAACCCACAAAATTAAAATAAGAATCTCATTTACTGGAGTAAGTAGGAATTGTAGCATTTGGTTCATTCTGTTTTTAATGAATGTATGCTTTTTGCTGTTGTTGTTGTTAAAAAATGAAAATACCAGCCACCAATGTCTTAAGTATACTCTTCTCTTAGTTCTGTTCTTTTCATTAATAGAGTGGCTTGGACCATTGGGTCATCATTCTGAAGACTCATAGCCTATGGGTGCAGAAGGGGCCGAAGAAGCTGGGCCAAATGTTTTGGTAGCAGGATATACCCTGCAGTTGCACTTCTCAATAGATCCCTGATAGTGGCCAGATGTTCAATGATGCTCCTCCTCCTCCTAAAGATCTAGAAAGCACAGCTAAAAGTGAAAAGAGGAGAGAAATATTGCAATTCTGCTTAGCAGAATGAGGAATTTAGACATGGGAGCCAAACTTTTGCTAAGAATCTCAGTAGGAAAAAAGACTCCAGGAATCAAATAATTCTAATTATATAAAAGTGTCTTGCATACTATAAAGTGATATTCGAATGTGTTAGGACTAAGACCATGTGTTTTTAGCTACATTTGAAAGACTTTCCTGGTGATCCAGTGGTTATAACTTTTCTCTCTCTCTCTTTTAAAAAAATTTATTTATTTTAATTGGAGGCTAATTACAATTTGTGGTGGTTTTTGCCATATATTCACATGACTCAGCCATAGGTGTACATGTGTTCCCCATCCTGAACCCCCCTTCCAACCCCCCTCCCATCCCATCCCTCAGGGTCATCCCAGTTCACCAGCCCTGAGCACCCTCATGTATTGAACCAAGACTGGCAATCTATTTTACATATGATAATATACATGTTCCAATGCTATTCGCTCAAATCACCCTCGCCTTCTCCCACAGAGTCCAAAAGTCTGTTCTTTACATCTGTGTCTCTTTTGCTGTCTCGCATATAGGGTTATCGTTGCCATCTTTCTAAATTCCATATATATGCGTTAATATACTGTATTGGTGTTTTTCTTTCTGACTTACGTTGCTTTGTATAATAGGCTCCAGTTTCATCCACCTCATTAGAACTGATTCAAATGCATTCTTTTTAATAGCTGAGAAATATTCCATTGTGTATATGTACCATAGCTTTCTTATCCATTGTCTGCTGATGGACATCTAGGTCGCTTCCGTGTCCTGGCTATTGTAAACAGTTTGCTTCACGGCTTCAATCTCTGATAAGGAAACTGAGATCCTGCACACTGCGGGGTGTGGCCAAAAAAAGGAGGGGGGCAGGGGCTTTCAGAAAATAAACAAGCCAGTACTGGAAAAAGCCTGGTCCATCTCCCCCAGAATTGTTGTCTTAGTTTTAGAGGGAGTTTTATGTGAAGGCAGAGAAAACTGCAATATAACTCTTTAATCCAGCTATTTGTCTGAACCATGAATAACACTTAGGAAGCCTTGGGATTCTGGTAATTGGTGAATGTGCTATCTGTTCTTAGCATCCACACAGGCTAAATTAAATACCCCTCCAATTGCCAAGGGAGGGCATGGGAGAATAGTGTCCCGTTATCAATAATTAGTCCCATTCCTGGTGCCTCCCTTTGCCTTCCCTTGTTTTTCCTCAATCATCTTATATTGTAGGGAATAAAAAGTAGTTTGGCCATTCTATTTTCTGATATTAAGATAAAAGCTGAAAATTAATACTTAACCAATTGGGCTCTAACAACTAGTAGAGTCAAGAGATTCATGTGCAAGTAACTTGTAAGTATTCTGTGTACACAAGAAAGTACTTTTTTTCATCTTCATATTTTCACATTATATTCACCTGCTGTGAAATAAGTCATGTCAGATTTTGGTTTTGAGTGTTGATTTTCTTTTTTACAAAAGGACTGCTGCTGCTGCTAAGTCGCTTCAGTCGTGTCCGACTCTGTGCGACCCCATAGATGGCAGCCCATCAGGCTCCCCTATCCCTGGGATTCTCCAGGCAAGAACACTGGAATGGATTGCCATTTCCTTCTCCAATGCAGAAAAGTGAAAGTGAAGTCGCTCAGTCATGTCCAACTCTTAGCAACCCCACGGACTGCAGCCTACCAGGCTCCTCTATCCATGGAATTCTTTAGGAGAAAATAATCTATAAAAATATTGAATTGCTATGTTGCACATCTGAAACTAATCGTATTTTAAGTCAACTATACTTCANAGAAAAGTGAAAGTGAAGTCGCTCAGTCATGTCCAACTCTTAGCAACCCCACGGACTGCAGCCTACCAGGCTCCTCTATCCATGGAATTCTTTAGGAGAAAATAATCTATAAAAATATTGAATTGCTATGTTGCACATCTGAAACTAATCGTATTTTAAGTCAACTATACTTCACTTAAAAAAATGATTTGTAAGGAACAGAAAATTTTAAAAATCATTGATTAAATGCTAGGATATATTTTAGGAATTTAAGAATAAAAAAGGAAAGTTTAGGGAATCATTACAGAAACAATGTATGCATTAAAAAATAAAATTGGTCCAGGAAACTGACAGCCTGTTTATTATTGCTGGGAAAATTATGGGGAGGAGAAGGTAACCATTAGAGACTTCCTAAAACAGAGACAACTAAGAGTTCCTGGAACTTATATTTTATTTAGGATCTTTGATTCTACCCTTGAGTAGACTTCTATACTATGCATCTCTACTGAAGTGAATTTAGATGTCAAGATGGTTTTACTGGTGAGTTCTGTAACACTTTTAAGGGATACACAATTTTTCTAAAAAACAGTTTCAGAGCAGAGACAATGATTTTGAATTTTTTCCTATGGGGTTAACGAATCTCAGTTAAAAATACTGCTCAAGG
This sequence comes from Neotragus moschatus, assembly GCA_006410615.1. NCBI lineage: Eukaryota > Metazoa > Chordata > Mammalia > Artiodactyla > Bovidae > Neotragus > Neotragus moschatus. The sequence goes on along the minus strand of SJYA01001925.1, from coordinate 1,301,629 downwards.
ATGACACTAAAGAAAACTAGAGGCGTTTCACTCGTGAATGTAAATGCCATCCACTTTAGAATTGTTGAGGTAGAAGATACTTTGGAGACACCTACGTCACAGAGGGGCCGAATGCTTTCATTTAAGGTCGTAGTTTGGTTGCACCTGTAAGAAGGGTGGTTTCTTGACCATGCAAAGTCAGAATAGCGCCCCCTCAGGAAGGGTGGGAATTAGTAAGTGAGGGTGTGCCTCTGCCCACCATGGGCTCTGTGTGGATTATCTTCTCATTTTATATGAGAATAGAATCTGAAAAAAGAATGAATATGTATATAACTGAATCACTTTGCTGTACAACTGAAAGTAACACAACATTGTAAATTAACTATAATCCAATAAAATAAAAAAATTAAAACACCTCACCTTTGCCAACTGAAGGATATTCTGTTGTCTCTCTTGTTCAGAAGAGAAAGCTGTAGCCCAGGGAAATTACATGGTTTGTGCTAAGAGTCAGATCCAGTTCTGTTTATTTTTGCTTTTTTTAATGCTACAGTTCTTTTGCTAAGTTCTGTGCTCCGCTTAGGCTTTCAAGGTGGGCTAGTGGTAAAGAACCGCCTGCCAATGCAGGAGACCCAAGAGACTTGGGTTTGATCCTTGGGTCCGATCCTTGGGTCAGGTAAGATCCCCCGGAGGAGGGCATGTCAACTCCAGTATCCTTGCCTGAAGGATCCCATGGACAGATGAGCCTGGCGGGCTACAACCCATAGGGTTGCAAAGAGTCAGAGTCAGACACAACTGAGGCAACTGAGCATACACACATGCATCCTGTTTAGGTTTTTTTTAAAATCCAAATACTGCATTTTTGAGTACCATTCCCTGATTACTTTAGGGAAAGCACTTCCAATGGACTAAACACATTTAATAATGCACTGTGGCTTCTAAACTCCCCTCTCTATGGGGGAGAGGTGTCTCTTCTGTCCACTTAATTAAGCCTCTTTTAAATTTTTTTCACTTTTAATTTTTGTATTTAAAAAATGTAATGGAGGTACAGTTGATTTACAGTGTAATATTAGTTTCAGGAATACAAAGTAGTGATTCAAAATTTGCATAGATTATAGTCTCTTTGAAGTTGATCAGTCCTGGGTGTTCTTTGGAAGGAATGATGCTAAAGCTGAAACTCCAATACTTTGGCCACCTCATNGGGAAGACTCTTGAGAGTCCCTTGGACTGCAAGGAGATCCAACCAGTCCATTCTGAAGGAGATCAGCCCTGGGATTTCTTTGGAGGGAATGATGCTAAAGCTGAAACTCCAGTACTTTGGCCACCTCATGCGAAGAGTTGAGTCATTGGAAAAGACTGATGCTGGGAGGGATTGGGGGCAGGAGGAGGAGGGGACGACAGAGGATGAGATGGCTGGATGGCATCATCGACTCGATGGACATGAGTTTGAGCGAACTCTGGGAGTTGGTGATGGACAGGGAGGCCTAGCGTGCTGCGATTCATGGGGTCACAAAGAATCGGACATGACTGAGCAACTGAACTGAACTGAACTGGGCTGATATATATGTCAGTGCTACTTTCTTAATTCGTCCTACCCTCTCCTTCCCCTGTAGTGTCCATGGATCTGTTCTCTATATCTGCATCTCTATTCATGCCCTGCAAACAAATTCATCAGTACAATTTTTATAGATTCTATATATATGTGTGTTAATCTGCAAAATTTATTTTTCTCTTTCTGGCTTACTTCACTCTGTATAACAGGCTCTAGGTTCATCCACCTCAGTTCAACTGATTCACACTGCTCCTTTTCATGGCTGATTATAGCATATTCAAAAGCAGAGATATTACTTTGCCGACTAAGGTCCGTCTAGTCAAGGCTATGGTTTTTCCAGTAGTCATGTATGGATGTGAGAGTTGGACTGTGAAGAAGGCTGAGCACCAAAGAATTGATGCTTTTGAACAGTGGTGTTGGAGAAGACTCTTGCGAGTCCCTTGGACTGCAAGGAGATCCAACCAGTCCATCCTAAAGGAGATCAGTCCTGGGTGTTCTTTGGAAGGACTGATGCTGAAGCTGAAGTTCCAGTACTTTGGCCACCTCATGTGAAGAGCTGAGTCATTGGAAAAGACTGATGCTGGGAGGGATTGGGGGCAGGAGGAGAAGGGGACGACAGAGGATGAGATGGCTGGATGGCATCACTGACTTGATGAGCATGAGTCTGAGTGAACTCCGGGAGTTGGTGATGGACAGGGAGGCCTGGCGTGCTGTGATTCATGGGGTCGCAAAGAGTCGGACACGACTGAGTGACTGAACTGAACTGAACTGATAAATTCTATTGTATATATGTACCATACTTTATTCATCTGTCCATGGTCATCTATGTTGCTTCCATGTCCTGGCTATCGTAAATAGTGCTGCAATGAACATTGGCGTACATGTGTCTTCTTGAACTATAATTTTCTCAGGATGTATGTCCAGTAACAGAATTGCTAGGTTATATGATAGTTTTATNTTCTTTGGAAGGACTGATGCTGAAGCTGAAGTTCCAGTATTTTGGCCACCTCATGTGAAGAGCTGAGTCTTTGGAAAAGACTGATGCTGGGAGGGATTGGGGGCAGGAGGAGAAGGGGACGACAGAGGATGAGATGGCTGGATGGCATCACTGACTTGATGAGCATGAGTCTGAGTGAACTCCGGGAGTTGGTGATGGACAGGGAGGCCTGGCGTGCTGTGATTCATGGGGTCGCAAAGAGTCGGACACGACTGAGTGACTGAACTGAACTGAACTGATAAATTCTATTGTATATATGTACCATACTTTATTCATCTGTCCATGGTCATCTATGTTGCTTCCATGTCCTGGCTATCGTAAATAGTGCTGCAATGAACATTGGCGTACATGTGTCTTCTTGAACTATAATTTTCTCAGGATGTATGTCCAGTAACAGAATTGCTAGGTTATATGATAGTTTTATTACTAGCTTTTTTAAAGGAATTACCATATTGTTCTTTTCACTGCATGCTTTTTCATATCTCTTTAATTTTATACCATGTATTCAAAAAAGAGATATTATTTTTGGAAAATAAAAATCATGCTTCCACGTTAAATCCATACTAAAGAGGAAAGCCAGAGAAAATTAAAAAATACTTAGAACTGAATAATAAGAAAGGATTAATGAAGTAGCATCAAGGAAATGAGTTTTGATATCATCACATGCAGTGGAAGTAATGGAAACACATGGATGCAGTAAAAATGATACTTGAAGGAAAATTCGTAGCCGTAAGTGCATTTACCAGAAAACAACAGCAAAAAAAGAAAAATTTTTAAGACCCTAAACCTATTTTAAGAGCCAGAGAAAGTAAACAAGGTAAATCCAAAGAAACTAGAAATAGAAGCTAGTATAAAAATAAAGATAATTATTGAATAATTAATGAATAAGGACAAAAAATAGATGGCAGTAATAAAGATGTATATGATTTGCATAATGATGTCTGAACCAACTTAGGGTGGTGGACTGAACATTGAACTTAATACCTTTGAGCTTCAGTTTCCTCATCTCTCACTTGGACACAGTAACGCTGGCCTCTGCCCAGCAGTAGGTAAGATTTCCCCGAGCAAGGATTTGGCCTTGATAAGACTTCCTTTTCCGTGTGCATCAGCAAAAAGGTCATTAGAGTGAGGATTATGGTGTGCTCTTAAAGAAGTTTTGCATCAAGATATTACATCTGTGTTCCCTTACCTGGATTTTCCTTCTCTTCTTAAATCTTTCCTTTCCTCTTGTGCTGTTATTCTAGAGAAGCACTCCACTAGAAAAGGCCACTGGGGCTGCTGAACCCTCAGCCAGGCCAGTGGGAGCTCACACCCTGGATTCTGGATGCCCTGAGATATAAACTGAAGACCTGTATTTGGAGGCCAGGGTTTCCAACCACATTTACCACCTTCTAGCTGTGTGGGAATAAACAAATCTTTTAATCATTTTGAGTTTTGTGTCTGTATCAAATGTATCATAATAACACCTGTATTATAGGGTCATTACAAAAATCAAATGGGATGATAGATGAGAATATGTGATAAATTTGCAAAGTGCTATAAAAATGTCAGTTATTACGGCAGTTATTGTTATGAAAACTTATTCACCAAGAGTATACTCCAAAAATACTTCCTTGGTTTGAATATGACTTCTGTGCCTGTGGCAGTTGGAATTGGGATGGTTGTTCTTTTGGTTAGATGCCTGGCTTCCTGGGTGGGCTGGTCAGCCACCCAACAAGCTACCAACACTTCAGTGGATTTCCCAGCTTTCTAGGTATGTGGGTAAAGAGACTGCAAAGGAAACTTTAGGGAAAGGATTAAGGTAGGAAAAAGAAGGAGGAATCTTTTTGTTGTTGCCAAGAAAGTTAATTACCCTTACCTTTATTTCCTAGTTTCTCAGCTAGACTGAAAAAGTAATTTTTACTGAAAGGTTAACAATTCATATATAATTCTTTTTGGTTAATTTTTAAGGCTTTTTTCTTTTTTGTACAACAAAGTGATTTGATACTTTGTGCATTATAAAATAATCACCGTGATAAGTCTAGCAGTTATCCTGTCTCACCATACAAAGTTACTACAATATTATTGGCTATATTCCCAGTGTTGTACATTACATCCCTGTGGCTTATTTTATAATTGGAAGGTTGTATCTCTTAATCTCTCGCCTGTTTTACTCATCTCCTGTAACCCTGCAATAATTCTTTTTCTAAAGCTTCTATAATCTAAATTGCAATAGTGCCCAATAGGTTTATAATGTAAGCCACAAAGGGAAGCCATACATGGAATTTTAAATTTTCTTGCCATATTAAAAAAGAAACAAATATGATTGATTTTAACAGTATTTTATTTAACCCAGTATATCCAAACTATTATTGGTTGAACATTATTGATTGAATAATAGGTTTTTAAAAATTAGTATTAAGATATTTTACAGTTTTTTTTTTCATTCAAAACCTTCAAAATTTGAGGTTCATCTATAGCCCATCTATTTGTATCTGCCACATTTTAGCTTTTTGTAGAGCACAGTCAGGGTAGAGAAATATGTACCAGATTTGAGTTCCTTCAGTCATTCATTTATCAAGTATTTATTTATCAGGCACCTACCAGTGCTATGGTCTTGGCTCTGCAGCCAGTTTACTCAGTGAATGTGGGTGAGTTATTTCTCTTCTTAGGGCTCCAGACTCCCTGTCTCACCTATGAGAAAATTAAGATATCCATGTAGGAAAGAGAGAAATCCAGCTGGAGGAAAATGCATCTGAAAATCATTAGCTTACTTGGTGGAGTTTTGAAAGACCATTGGCACCAGTCACTTTCACTGATAGTTGGATGGCGCTCTCACAGTCCCTTTATTGTTAATGTCAAAACTTGATTGACTCCACAGGAATTTACTGGAGAAATTAATCACACGAGTCTTATCCATGGAAATGGTGATTTGTCATGTTGATAATGTTACCCAGGACCCAGATTTCTTTACCAATGTCTTATGGACCGTACTTTTAGGGACTTCTAAGGAAGAGCTAATAAAAACAAGTCATAAATTCCTTTGTGCTTTAGAAATGTTAAGTAATCCTTCCCATCTATCAGCAGGTCTAACTGTGGGAAGTTATCAGGGAGGTGTTGCAAGGAGTGGTGCATTATCTCAGCACTGTCATCAGGCTTGGAAATAAAGTCGTATTCATTAACTTGTAGGTGGCCATGACTTAGAATGACTGCAGCTTAAACAGAAAAAGGAAATAGAGCTATACTTCCTGGTAACACGGTGGCATTAGCCAGACAGCTAGGCTATCAGGTGAAATTAGTTTTTAACTTCTGTATTGGGAGAATGATTCTCACACATATTTAGAAAGAGAGAGAAGGACTCTTAGAAAATAGAAGTGTTGGAAACTTATTTAGTAGATACTGATCAGAATATCAAATATCACTTATGGTTGCAGCCCAAGCCAGTATTGGTAATTGGGAGGCATGGACATAGGCAGGTATCACAAGGGCTAACTCACGTTCAGGCGGTTAGCATAGAAAAATAACACCTGAAAAATGGTACCTGCTGTTTAACTTTGCAAAGATCTTCCACAACATTGTCTCACTGGAGCATCACAACAGCTCTTCATGGTGAGATATGGAGACAGAGGACCACAGTGAATCACAAAGATGTCTCTAAGAGTGATGGAGTTTGTTGTGTTTTTATCGTNGACATAGGCAGGTATCACAAGGGCTAACTCACGTTCAGGCGGTTAGCATAGAAAAATAACACCTGAAAAATGGTACCTGCTGTTTAACTTTGCAAAGATCTTCCACAACATTGTCTCACTGGAGCATCACAACAGCTCTTCATGGTGAGATATGGAGACAGAGGACCACAGTGAATCACAAAGATGTCTCTAAGAGTGATGGAGTTTGTTGTGTTTTTATCGTCACTACTTCTTGCTGCCTTCCTCAGCTTCCCCAGAACAGAAAAGTGGCCTTGATGCCTTGTACAACTTGGGGCATGTGAAGAGCTTCTTAGAAGACTATATGTCTAGAGAGATCCCAGCAATTAGACTTTCAGCTAATCGCTGAAAGAGAACTCAAGTATAGAAGTAGGTCGGCCTCTGTTCTCTCATATATGCGTTGACTTTTCACTTTGGACAGGATGGAAGAAAGGGCGATTTTTCCAGTGATGTCAGCCAGAAGATGTAGGATCATTGCTAAGAAACAGTTCCCTAGAACTGGACATAATGGACTTTGTTAGAAAGGGAAAAAATCCTAGATCCCATCTTATGTATAATAACTCATTCCTTCCTAAAGCACTTTATAATTTATAAAACTTTTTCAGACATATCTCAACCAGTTCATATGTATAGCAACTTCACAAGTAGAGAAAGTTATTACTTCTTGCATACAGTGCTCGGTTGAGTTGAGTTAATGAATAAATGAATCTCCATGTTATGGATGAGAAAATTGAGGTCTGAAGTGGGGAGACACAAGACTGAATCCCTTATTTTCTGAGTTCAAGTCTGATCTTGTTCCTATATGAGTTCTCCCTTAAGATATGGTTTCTGAACCTGCACCATGGAATATCACTGGGGGAAGCAGTCAGACTTCCCATGATGTGAGGATCTGGGGTTATCTCCAGTCTCTCCTGTCATTTCCGATCATTTCTATAAATCAAATCATTATTCACTGTCTCTGGAAGAGCAGTAAAAAGATCAAATTAGCATTCTGCTTCCTAAATAGTCCAAGGCAGAGTGAAGATAGCAGTGAACAGTAGCCAAATTTCTAATCATCTCATCAAGAATCCAGAGCAGAGGAATTAATCCAAGAGCCATCAATCACAGGTGTAAAATAATGCCAACTTGGCAAAGAAAGTGGGGGAAGTACACACACACACACACACACACACATGTAAAATCCTCCAGCAGCACCTGGTACTGAAATCCCAGTTTATAGGACAGATACCTTAACAAGGAAGATACTGCTTATTTATTCTCCAGGAATTTCAAGGGTGAAGCGAGAAATGTTAAAAGAAGTTTAGAACTCCCAGTGTTTATAAAGAGGCCTCAAAGGAGGAATGATGGCCAATGATGAGAGAAAAGATGTAATTTTTAAAAATAAATCCAAAGCTGTTTGGATAGTGATTTCTTTCAGGAAGTTTTCAGACACTACTGGGCACCCAAAAGGGCAAGCATCTTCTATTAGGGATTTTCTAGAAATCAAGTCTCCAAGCTGAAAGGGTTCTTCCTGAAATTGACCATCTAGAGTAACCTGCTTGACCCTGGTTTGTCTGCTACGTTTCTGTCATGGTCCTCGAGCCTCCACTTGTTCCACAGTGGTGGATAAGTCCACCATCCTTTGAACTGTTGTTTCTCTTGATCTGAGTTCTAGAAGGTGTTGTCCTTATTTTGAGCCCAGGCTGTCACCCTGATACTTCTACGTTGGAGCTCATTGCAAACAAAGACAATCCCTCTTCAACGTGACAGCCTGTCAGCTGCTGAAGACCTTAATTGTGATGCTTCTGTCTCATGCAGCCATGCAGCTCTACACAAGTATCTCAGTCAGAGGGGACTCCCTGAAAACATTCCAAGAAGAATTGGGTTTCCAGACCCATTGTCATCATGGCTGTCCTCCTGTCCAAGTTTCAGAACTGAAGCTGGACTCCAAAGATAGTCTGAACTGCAGAGGGCACTTTCTCTAGATTGGTTCCTCGTTGCCTACCTCCAACCTCAGAAAAATGCCCACTGAGAGGGGAGTGCGTGCAGGACGGAAGGATGGTCTCTGAGCTCGGGAAACTTTAGAGTTTAGAAATGGCAGGCTCCATGACCTGGTACTGTTCTGGGTTGTCACAGCAACAGGCAGCACCATGTCAATGCCACAGTGCTCTAGCCATCAGCTCCTGGTGCTGGCCCCTGCCTGTGGCTGTGGGCCCAACAGAGGGTGAGAGGCCGTGTTCTCCAGAGGGTCCTTCAGAGCAGGCTGGCTCTCCTTCCTGAAGCTTGGGCAGCGGCCCCATCAGGCCTAGTCTCGCTCCTGCAGGTTAGGTGAAATTCTCTGCCAATAGCATGGCCTGTCCAGACTGGGCCTTGAGTCTCCTGAACACAGATTCTATAATCTCAAGACAGAAAACATGCCCAGTAAATGGCCAGGGATTAAATGGATAAGGCTGTAGAACAGGGCAGTGAAAGGCAGAAGGGCATCAGCTATGCTTTGTCTTTGATATGAAACTCCTTTCCATGGATCATTCACCGATAAACATCACAAACCCAACCTCTTCCTTCTTAGATATGAGGAAACAGGCCCAGAGAGAAGGGAAGTGACCTCCGCACCCCAACAAGGGCACACAGTGCTGTGCAGGCAGAGTCTAAGAAGGGCTCAGTACCCACCCCTGGAGTCCGGAGCAGTTAGTCTTGTTTTCCTAGGACCTACTGTGAAGGGCCACCATGATTAATGGTAGGGAGTTCTGANTCCAACCTCTTCCTTCTTAGATATGAGGGAACAGGCCCAGAGAGAAGGGAAGTGACCTCCGCACCTCAACAAGGGCACACAGTGCTGTGCAGGCAGAGTCTAAGAAGGGCTCAGTACCCACTCCTGGAGTCCGGAGCAGTTAGTCTTGTTTTCCTAGGACCTACTGTGAAGGGCCACCATGATTAATGGTAGGGAGTTCTGACAAAAGTGGCCCACTGGAGAAGGGAATGCAAACCATTTCAGTATTCTTGCCTCGAGAACCCCATGAAAGTATGAAAAGGCACAAAGATATGACACTAAAAGATGAACTCCCCAGGTTGGTAGGTACCCAGTATGCTCCTGGAGAAGAGCGGAGAAATAGTTCCAGAAAGAATGAAGAGACTGAGCCAAAGCAAAAACAACACCCAGTTGTGGATGTGACTGGAGATGGAGGCAAAGTCTGATGCTATAAAGAATAATACTGCATAGGGACCTCGAATGTTAGGTCCATGAATCAACGTAAATTGAAAGTGGTCAAACGGGAGATGCCAAGAGTGAACATCGACACTTTACGAATCAGTAAACTAAAATGGACTGGAATGGGTGAATTTAATTCAGATGACCATTATATCTACTACTGTGGGCAAGAATCCCTTAGAAGAAATGGAGTAGCCCACATAGTCAACAAAAGGGTCTGAAATGCAGTACTTGGATGCAATCACAAAAAATGACAGAATGATCTCTGTTTCCAAGGCAAACCATTCAGTATCACAGTAATACAGGTCTATGCCCCAACCACTAATACCTAAGAAGCTGAAGTTAAACAGCTCTGTGATTACCAGAAGACCTTCTAGAACTGACACACACACACACACACACACACAAAAGATGTCCTTTTCATCATAGGGGACTGGAATGCAAAAGTAGGAAGTCAAGCGATACTTGGAGTAATAGGTTAGTTTGGCCTTGGAGTGCAAAATGAAGCAGGGTACAGGCTAACAGATTTGCCAAGAGAATGCACTGATCATAGCAGACACCCTCCTGAAACAACACATGACACGACTCTACACGTGGACACCACCAGATGGCCAATACCAAAACCAGATTGATTACATTCTTTGCAGCCAAAGATACAGAAGCTCTATATAGTCAGCAAAAGCAAGACTGGGAGCTGACTGTGGCTCAGATCATGAACTCCTTATTGCCAAACTCAGACTTAAATTGAAGAACGTAGGGAAAACCACTAGACCATTCAAGTATGGCCTAAATCAAATCCCTTACGATCATATAGTGGAAATGACAAATAGATTCAAGGGATTAGATCTGATAGACAGAGTACCTGAAGAACTATAGATGGAGATTCTAATCTAGAGGTCCACACTCGTGGCTGATTCATGTCAATGTACAGCAAAATGAATATGGTATTGTAAAGCAAAACAAACTAAAACATAAAGATTAAAAAATTAAAAAAAAAGAAAATTGGAGATACCAAGGGAACATTTTGTGCAAAGATGGGCACAATAAAGGACAGAAATGGTATGGACCTAACAGAAGCATATTAAGAAAGATATGCGGAAGATAACTGAAGATATTAAGAAAAGCTGGCAAGAATACACAGAACTATCCAAAAAAAAGATCTTCATGACCCAGATAATCACAATGGTGTGATCACTCATCTAGAGCCAGACATCCTGGAGTGTGAAGTCAAATGGGCCTTAGGAAGCATCACTACAAACAAGCTAGTGGAGGTGATGGAATTCAGCTGAGTTATTTCAAATACTAAAGGATAATGCATTAAAGTGCTGCACTTAATGTACCAGCAAATTTGGAAAATTCAGCAGTGGCCACTGGACTGGAAAAGGTCAGTTTTCATTCCAATCCCAAAGAAAGACAATGCCAAAGAATCTTCAAACTACCACACAATTGGATTCATTTCACATGCTGGCAAAGTAATGCTCAAAATTCTCCAAGCTAGGCTTCAGCAGTACTTGAACTGAGAACTTCCAGATGTTCAAACTGGATTTAGAAAAGACAGAGGAACCAGAGATCAAATTGCCAACATCTGTTGGATCATAGAAAAAGCTAAAGAATTCCAGAAAAGCATCTACTTCTGCTTCTTTGGCTATGCTACAGCCTTTGACTGTGTGGATCGCAACAAACTGTGGAAAACACTTAAAGACATAGGAATACTAGACCACTTTACCTACCTCCCGAGAAACCTGTATGCAGGTCAAGAAGCAACAGTTAGAACCAGACAAGAAACAACAGACTAGTTCAAAATTGGGAAAGGAATACATCAAGGCTGTATATTGTCACCCTGCTTATGTAACTTATATGCAGAGTACATCATGTGAAATACTGGGCTGGATGAAACACAAGCTGGAATGAAGATTGCTGGGAGAAATATCAATAGCCTCAGATATGCAGATTATACCACCCCTATGTCAGAAAGTGAAGAGGAACTAAAGAGCCTCGTGATGAAAGTAAAAGAGGAGAGTGAAAAGCTGGTTTAAAACTCAACATTCAAAAAATGAAGATCATGGCATCTGGTCCCATCACTTCATGGCAAATAGATGGGGAAACAATGGAAACAGTGACATATTTTATTTTCCTGGGCTCCAAAATCACTGCAGACGGTGACTGCAGCCATGAAATTAAAAGACGCTTGCTCCTTGGAAGAAAAGCTATCACCAACCTATAGAGCATCTTAAAAAGCAGAGACATTGCCAACAAAGGCCTGTCTAGTCAAAGCTATGGGTTTTCCAGTAGTCACGTATAGATGTGAGAGTTGGACCATAAAGAAAGCTGAGCACTGAAAAATTTATGCCTTTGAACTGTGGTATTAGAGAAGACTCTGGAGAGTCTCTTGGACTGCAAGGAGATCCAACCAGTCAATCTTAAAGGAAATCAACCCTGAATATTCATTGGAAGGACTGCAGCTAAAGCTGAAACTCCAATACTTTGGCCACCTGATGAGAAGAGCCAACTCATTGGAAAAGACCCTGATGCTGGGAGAGATTGAAGGCAGGAGGAGAAGGGGACAATAGAGGTCAAGGTGGTTGGATGGCATCACCAACTCAATGGACGTGAGTTTGAGCAAATTCTGGGAGTTGGTGACGGACAGGGAAGCCTGGCATGCTGCAGTCCATAGGGTTGCAAAGAGTTGGACAAGACTGAGTGACTGAACTGAATTGGGAAGACTCCATGGCGGGAGGCACTTGATTCAGTTCCCCCTTTCTTCACCCAATCCCCCCAGGTAGGAGGCAGCATTATAACCAACCACATTTTGATTTTCCACCTTGATAGCCTATCTCACACTGCATATGAACTGTGGGCGGTGCCCACACTGGATCCCAGTGATGGGTGACCTCAGCCTCCAGGCCTCCTGCCCACATGTAGCCTGGACCAGGTTAGTCACTGAGCTCTCTTTTCCAGCTCAGACTTTCCGTGATCATTCTGTGGTCAGGCCAGGAATGTTTACTTACACTGCAAAGGGATTTCAACCACTGTCAGTGAATTCCTAAAGAATCTCTGCCTCTGCCAATTGCTTCTTTCACTGTCATGAGAGAAGGAAGGGCTTTGTGAATGTGACTGGAGGTCCTAAGGCAGCTCTGCTGTTCCTGTTGTGTGGGCCAGGGGCAGAGGCTCCAGCTTCCCATGAGCTGAACTGGCACCTCGCAGGAGCCAGTCCCTGATCTGTTCAGTCTCCCAGGAAGCCTTCTCCAGGCCTTTGAGCCAGGTTCAAGGGAGGTCCACTTGCTGCCACAGCATCGCCAGTGCCATCTCTGCACTGCCATGTGGCTGCCTCTCCACAGTGTCATGTTAACCCCAGCACCTGGCATGTGCTGCGTATTTGCCTTATTCCTAACAACCAATGAAATGGGCAGAGCCTCTCCATGGAGACAGAAAGACAGGACAGGAGTGAGGTCGTGGGGGTGCTTGGAATTGCCCTGCTTCTGCTTGTTGTATTACTTGGGCAAGTCTCCTGCCTCCTGTTTAATACTTAAAGAAGTCTGATTAGATGAATATTTTCCAAAAAGATCTAAGAACACAGGTCTCTTTGTATTTTTCAGCTTCCAAAATGCTCTAAAAACATGGGTTTCTTGGTATTTTTCAGGGAGAAAAACAGTAATTTAGATGATGTGGCATACTACAGCCCCCTCTCAGAGACTCATGTACACAGTAGGACATTAAAAGCTCTGAGAAGACCCAGAGAAAAGATGTCAATTTAATTTTATTTAAACCAACTTTCTCCAAAATCTCCTGGCCTCCTCCTCAACCCTGAAGAACTGGTGTTTTGATGCACACAGCCTGGGGGATCCCAAACTAGATGATTTCCAAGTCCCCTTGTAATATACCCTACACAGAGACACAGTAGCCTGATGTAGGGAAAAGACCAGGGACTTTGGAGGCAGACAGAGCTGGGCTTGAATCTTGGCCCTGCTTTATGGTAGCTGTACAGCCTTAAACAAGTCACTTAACTTTCTAGGCTTGGATGTCCTCATCGGTAAGATGAGTATGATAACACCTACTTGTTAAGGTTGTAGGTTGTTGAGAGAATTCAATGAAGTAACAGGTATGGAGCACCTAGTACTGTGTGTGCACATGGGAGGCCCATTATAAACATCACTCCTTTGCCCCATTACTCCTGACCCTCTTCTCTCATCTCTCACCCCGCATCCCCCAAACCTAGAGCCAGCCATTGGCAGGGCAGAGAATGTAGCAGGAGGTACGCGGAGTCTAAGTCCACACATGACCCTGACTGTGTTCTCTCAGTTTCGTGGAAGGACCACACCTCCGCAGGACCAAGGTGAAGAGGGCAAGCGAGAGGCAGCAGAAGCTCCTGCCCTTCTTTGCCAAGCAAGTGTGTTCTCTCTGTACTAGGCAACCAGATGCTGTTGGTAGAAAGAAAAGATGAAGAAAGGTGTCAAACTGTTCCAGAGGAAATGCCTACTGTCATAAATCCACTGCCTAAAATACCAAACTCTACTCAAGTCCCAGCTTGAGGGCAAAGCCTTGGCCTGTTTGCCCAGACAAGAAGCTGAAACAAAAGCAGTGGTCTGAGTGATGGCAGCAAAAAAGGGCAGGGTTCAAGATGGCTTCTAGGAGCCTTGGCAACAGAACAGCTGTTTCAGGATCTGCCCTTGGAGCAGAGCCACCACTTGATGGACAAATCAAGCACCAGGTCTGTGCCAGGTACAGGGCTTGATCATGACGAAGGGAACCAGTTCTCCAGGGAGGCAAGAGTGGGCTGTGGGGCTTGGCTCTTCGTAGGAACTGAGCAAGCTGGGTGGATGAATGCATTGGACTCTGCAGAATATCTCTTTTGTATATCTCCTTTCTTCCATCCTTCCCACTGTAGGGCAATGTTAAGAGAAAGAGCACAGACCTTAGGAACGTAATTGGCTTCAATTCTTGCTCTGCCTCTGCTAGTTTTGTGACCTTGAGCAAGTTACAACCCCTCTGAACCTTGGCTTCCTCATGTGTAGGAGGAGAACCATCATCCCTACATCAGAGAGTGGTAGCCAAGACTGAACAAGCTAATCGAGACGTATCCTGAAGTATGGCGTGAGTAACTATGACATGGGGACAAATGTTTTTTAATTCTAGTAGCTATGCTGCTGCTACTGCTAAGTCGCTTCAGTAGTGTCCAGCTCTGTGCGACCCCATAGACATCAGCCCACCAGGCTTCCCCGTCCCTGGGATTCTCAAGGCAAGAATACTGGAGTAGGTTNTGGCGTGAGTAACTATGACATGGGGACAAATGTTTTTTAATTCTAGTAGCTATGCTGCTGCTACTGCTAAGTCGCTTCAGTAGTGTCCAGCTCTGTGCGACCCCATAGACATCAGCCCACCAGGCTTCCCCGTCCCTGGGATTCTCAAGGCAAGAATACTGGAGTGGGTTGCCATTTCCTTCTCCAGTAGCTATATGTTGATTTAAATATGCACTAGAAAAATAACTAACCCACTAAGCCCTTCTATAGATGACATTGATTGGTAGACGTCTAAAGTAGCTATACAAGTTAAAGGAAAAAAAGAAAAGAGAGCTGATTCAAAGAAAAATACTAAGTAGATGACGGCATAGCTGGTGTGTAGATACGGCAAAACCCGTGAATATGTTACATGAGTAACCCAGGGTGGGGAACTGTCCAGAACCCAACACAGTGGCTGGCACATGGCAGGCCTTGAAGGGCTTTCCTCCTTCTTTCTCTTCTACTCCCAAGAGATGAAGAAGATCCAGGAAGGGAGGAAGCAAACCTACTTACTTATGTACCTACTTGATTTGTAAGTCTACTTTAGCCCTACCCTTGTTGTTCCATAATTTCCCCCTATGTAGGAATTGCCTGCTTACCTCTGTTTCTTTTCAGACACATCTCTTAGCTTTCCTACTAGAAAATGATTCTTGCCTAAGTCTTCTGGTGTGACCAGGTATTGGAAATTCTAACAATACCTGTATAATAAATTCTACCTATTCTAAAACCTCATCTGCAGCACTGTTCAACACTCCATTCAACACTTCGGAGCTTTGCAGGAGATAAACAGTTGTTTTGTTTTGTTTTGTTTTAATGTGCTATCATATTTAAGTACAAAAACTTTTCTAGTCATGTCACATAGAGATCATTTTATCCACTGCTCTGTTTGGCTGCCAGTCTCTTGTTGCTCTCCTTAGCAATGGTGAAGTTAATACCCTTTCCACTGAAAGAGAGATCCATGGTTTATTACCTTCGGCAATAGCAAAAATGTTTGAGAGCCAAGTGGCAAAGCTGTTGCCGTTGGTATCTTTCACATGAGCTATATCAAAAGAACCTGGCTATCTCTCCAGGTTGATGATCACACCAGTTCTTCCCAGGTTAGCACCTCCAGTCACCATGCACAGGTTACCAGTGTCAAATTTGGTGAAATCAGTAATCTTGCCAGTCTCCAAGTTAATTTATAAGGTGTCAGTGCACATTGATGAGGGGATCGGGGTAGCAGATGAGAGCATCATGGGTCACCAGATGAGGGATTCCTTTTGTCCCCACAAAGATCTTTCGCACTTTGCACAACGTGTACTTGCGTTTCCCAAGTGTAATTCGATGAACAACAAAGCAACCCTTGATGTCATAGATCAAAGAAAAATTCCCTCGAGTCTTATTAATGCTGATGACATCCATAAAACCAGCAGGGTAGATTATATCAGTGCGGACTTTGCCATCAATCTTAATGAAATGTTGCATGCAAATCTTTACTTCATCTTCTTAAGTCTGTTCCTTAGAACTTAAGTCTGTTACTTAGGAAAATAATTAGAGGGAGACATTCCCTCAGCTTGTGGGGACTGGTAGATGGATGAGGGGCAAACACACCAGTCCATTTATCCAGCATCCAGTGCTTTGGAGCTGCTACACAATTCAGGTGCTTCTTGGGACCCTGAGGCTGTGCTAGGCACAAAAAGAGAGAGCTAAACGTTTTAATGGATGTGAGAGAGAGAGACAGAGAGAGCAGGTTTTGCTTATGGGCGGAGAGGAAGCAGAATTCAGGAGGGGGAGACTCTGGGGCTCCAGACTCAGATCATGGCTCTCGAGTCTTTGGGATGGCCTGAGTTGTCTTCCTGTTTCCTAATTGTTTGGGGTTTTTGTTTGTTTTCTCTCTTGAGAGTGGAAATTCAGAGAAAGGAAGTGATTTGCTCAAAAAAACAGCGACTTAAACCTGAACATCTCATTTCTTGGTCCTGTTTCTTGCATTCTGTCATACTGGGGTACCTGGGCTTCCCAGGACTAGGAGAACCAAAGCAGTTCTTAAGAATAACCTCAGATGACAGGATCAAGATGGCAGAAGAGTAAGACGTGGAGCTCATTTTCTCTGCACAAAGACACCAAAACTGCACCCACATGCGGAACAACTCCCAGACATTATATAAAATATGTACTAAATATATATTTATATATTTGAAGACAATACATGACCACTACATATATATCAGAATGACCCAAATCTAGGACACTGACAGCACCAATGCTCGAGAGGCTGTGGGGCAACGGAGACTCTCATTTATTGCTGATAGGAATGCAAGATATCACAGCCACTTTGGAAGACAATGTTGCAATTTCTTACAAAACTAAACAGACTCTTAGTGTAAGGAACTGAAAATTTATGTCCACATGAAAACCTGTACACAGAAGTTTATAGCAGCTTTCTTCATAATTACCTCTTGGAATCAACCAAAATGTCCTTCTGTAGGTACATGGATAAATAAACTGTTTTATGTGAGGAAAATGAGATATCATTCAGCACTAAAGAGAATGAGCTATTGAGTCATGAAAAGACATGGAGGAGATTTAAATGCATATTACTAATATAACCTAATTACTAATACAATCTGAAAAGGCTAAGCACTGTATGATTCCAGCTATATGGTACTCTGGAAAGGAGAAAGCTATGGAGACAATAAAAAGGTCAGTGGTTGCAGGGACTGAGGAAGGGAGGGAAGAATCGGCAGAGCACAGAGGAATTTAGGGCAGTGAAGCTATTTTGTGTGATACTATAGTGACGGGTACATGTCATTATTCATTTATCCAAATCCACAGAATATGTAAAACCAAGAGTGAACCCTCCTGTAAACTGTGGACTTTCAGTAATTATGATATGCCAGTGTAGGTCCATCAGTTGTAGAAATGCACCCTTTGGTGGGGGATGTTAATAGTGGGGGAGGCTATACCTGTGTTGGGGCAGAGGTGTATGGGAAGTCTCTGCACCTCTCCCTAAATTTGGCTGTGAACTCAAAACTGCTGTAAAAGATAGTCTTAATTTCAAAACAACAGCACATACACTGATAATCACAAAGCTCGTATCCATTCTTACTAACATAATCCCAATATTGCCTGATGTGGCAATGTGTCCCAGCCTCCCTTCAGTCCAAAATGACACAGCCACACAGGTTCTGAGCAATGAGATATAAGCAAAAGTAAGCTGAGGAGGGCTTCCAGTAAAGCTTTTTTAAGGGATCACAGTCAGCAGGCAGCACTCTTTGCCCTTTCACCTTCCTGCCAGAAACACAGGGGTCATACTTGGAGCAGCGGTCTATGAGCTTGAGGCCTGATGCAGGCCAGAAACTCAGAAGCGGGAACAGAGAGCTGGGAGGATCCTGGGTCCTCAGCATCAACTCTGGACAGCCTGGCCCAGAATTCTTATTTAGTAAGAATACAAAAGATGTTTGCTGAAGTCAGCATTTCTCAGGTCTCTTTTACACGCAACCAACTGATGTTCCTAACTTAATATGTATTCAGTAAACAGATTCAATGAGTATACAGTGAAAAGTCAGTGTCTTTGTTTCTTTAACCACCAGACTCTCCGTCTCTTCCCTAGAGGAAAATCACTGTTACTTAAACCTTTTCAGGTATTGTTTAAGCACATACAAGTCTGTACAGGCGTCACTGTGTGTGTCTGTTTTCTCAGTGCCCTTTTGATGATCATTTAAATCTAGAATCCTAAACCTTAAGACTTACAGGTGTGAAACATATGAAGATCATTTTGTTGAGATTCTCAGGGGAGCTCAGAGAAAGGACCACGCTTGTCGACAATCACTGTGTCCAAATAAGCATTTGGATGATAGTGTGTAGAATGTGTGATGGTGTGGGGGCTGAAGAGAAGCTTTGGTCTACTGACTGACACCAAGCCCCTCATTTCCAAGGTCTCCAACTGAGTTAGTGATGGAGCCAGGATTAGCACCCAAGTCTCCAGTCAATTTATTGCTCAAATGTCACCTAAACGTAATCATTAAGAACAGAGACTGTGAACCAGAGGAGGTGCTCCCAGCTGCTTTGCTGGGAGCAAAGCTGAAGAGAGGCCAAGTGTTTGGAAGCAAGTAGTGTC
The DNA here is from genome assembly GCA_006410615.1 of Neotragus moschatus. Lineage (NCBI taxonomy): Eukaryota > Metazoa > Chordata > Mammalia > Artiodactyla > Bovidae > Neotragus > Neotragus moschatus. Next base: position 1,282,859 of record SJYA01001925.1, on the reverse strand, counting down.
CTAGGAAAAGCTTTATGCCAGAGGGATGCCAGGACAAGCCTGAGTCCTCCATAATTTATAGCTTTCTTTATAGATGCATGAGACTAAGATCTGAATCTGATGCCTTAGGAAATCCCCACTTGTCCATGAGAATTAAAGAATCTTTAGTATCAGATGCAATTGGTGAAGATGAAAACTGCCGATTAAACCCATTTGCCAAGAACCAATAATTCAAACTAAAATAATTCACTCAGAAGTCACATAGTGTTGAATCCATGTTCATTTCCCTCATCCAGTATACAATAAAATCAAACCAAAATGGAAAGTGCACCCTTTGCACTCATTCAGAACTGCCTTGTTTGAAAAGGTGTGAATGAACTTGATGACTAAGCATGGTGGTTGGGTGGAAAAGAAAGACTGAGAGCAGGTCATGTGTGATCAAGCCTATTCCAGGCCTTTTCCCAGCTGAGAATGCCCTTTCCTCCAATTTTTCTCTGTTCATACCTACCTTTTAAGGTGTGGCTCAAATGTGCCTTTTCCATGAATCTTTCCTTTAGCCTCTTTCCACTGTGATTGTTCCCATCTAGCAGCAGATGAGTCTGCAGAACATTGCTGTACCATGTCATCCCATTTCTCTTCTCATCTCCTCTGTTAGACCATTAACACTTTAGAGATAGGGGCTCTAAAGAATCTACCTGCATTGTGGGAGATCTGGATTTAATCCCTGGGTCAAGAAGATTCCCTGGAGAAGGAAATGGCTACTCATTCCAGTATTCTTGCCTGGAGAATTCCATGGACAGAGGAGCCTGGCAGGTTACAGTCCACGGGGTTGCAAAGAGTCGGACACAACTGAGCGACTAACACTTTCACATTTCTTCAATTTTATTAAAATTTATTTTAGAAAAATAAAAACCTTCTTGCTACATAATTTTACTTGCCTCTTAATTATTTATGCCCATTCATTCTAGACAGCAGACAATACAGCAAAGCAAAATCAGGGAATGCAACCCATTTGCATTTTGTTGTACAACATTCGAGGCTTTCAAAATTCCTATATTTAATAACAAAAAAGAAACAGACTCACAGATGTAGAGAATAAACTAGTGGATACCAGTGGGGAGAGGGAAAATGGGGGGCAATATAGAGACAGGAGATTAAGAGTTACAAACTATTAGGTATGAAATCAGCTACAAGAATATATCATACAATACAGGGGATATAGCCAATATTTTATAATAAGTATAAATGGAGTACAACCTGTAAAAATTGTAAGTTACTTTATTACTATATCACTATATTGTATACCTGTAATTATATATTATACATTGGCTATACGTCAATTTTTTNCCATTGCCTTCTCCGATCAAGGAGATGAGAGGTCTCCAAATAGTGACTCACCAGGAATGGTTGGAGAAACTGATGCTCAATCTGAAGAAGAAAAGACTTATTGGGAGGGAAGGGTTTGTTTCTTTGTTTGTTTGTTTTTCGCCAGATTTGGGGGAGCATGTGATCTTTGTTGGGTGAAGAGGGGACAGATGGGTTCTTTGGGGATCAGTAATGGATGGAGGAGAAGCAGCGAAGATCAGAGGGCAGAAGCTCAAGGGAGATAGACTCTTTAGGAGGAACTTACAGAGAGATAGACTTGGAGGAAGAACTTATGGTTGCAGGGGTAAGGATGAGGGGAAGGGATAGTTTGGGAGTTTGGGATGGACCTGTACACATTGCTGTATTTCAAATAGATAACCAACAAGGACCCACTGTAGAGCACCAGGAACTCTGCTCAATGTTATGTGGCAGCCTGGATGGGAGGGGAGAATGGATACACGTATATATATGACTGAGTTCCTTTGCTGTTCACTTGAAACTATCACAGCATCGTCAATCAGCTATACCACAATACAAAATAAAAAGTGTTGTTGTTTTTTTTTTTAAAGGAGGAATTTCCTATTCCTCTCAATGCTCTTTAAGCTCCAGTTACTGAGAGCCCACCATATGCGCTGGGCACAGTGATGCACTGAGGATGGAGCAGTGAGCATACTGTAAAGACTCTGCCCTCACAGACTTCCTGTGAAACAGGAAGGGGGAAGATGTGCCTTAAACAGAAGCATCCCCTACGTGGATGTTACAGGCAGAGCTGCCTGTTTCATTAGGGACTTCTTTGAGACTGTGCATTCCCTGTCACCAGAGTTTTCAAGAGAAATGTGTCAGGAAATAGGATTCTCACTATGGGAGAATGGCTGGGGGTTAGATGACTTCTTATAAGGTTCTGTACCTTTACATGTGTTGTGAAATTTTCAGCAACTCTAAATCTCTTAATTAGAGGGAGAAAAAAGGCAAATAATCAATTAGTGTCTCTCTCTCTCTCTCTTTTTTAAGTCCATATTTGCATGTTCCTTTCTAACTGGAGTCTGAGGTGCAAAGGGGGTGGCCAAGCAGGAATTTCATCCTGCGTGTAGCTGGGTGACTCCACCTGTGAATTGAAAATCATTTAGCTGAAATTGTTACAGCATGCAAATTACGGCCCGCCTGCAGGCTGGGGCTGCGGCTGCAGCCATGGTGCAATCCTCCAGCTGCTAACAGGGAGTCGACTCAGTTTGAGGACACAAGGCCCTTCTGCTGGGCAGTTAGAAGCTACAGGGAGCCCAGCGAGCAAGTGGCAGGCATGGGAGGAGGCAACCTGGCACCACCCTATCTATAGGGGAGTGTCATATCTATGACTTCAGGGTTTGAAGCCTCACGACAGTGCTGAGAGGTGTCTGGGTAGGCTGGCAAGAAAACTGAGGCTCAGAGAAGGAAAATGACTCTGCCAAGCCACACAGTGGGCAAGCCCCAGAGCCTGGCTTTCAGTCGGGGTTTCTGAATCCAGCGTGGGCATCTTTCTGCCACATCACCTTGCGGTCAAGAGTGATCAGCTACAGATCCTTCCAAGAGGAGGCCAAGGGGTCGGTGGGCAGGCACCACTGTCCACACTATGGGTCCCATTGCAAAATCTATGACACTTGGGAGTGCTTTAAGGGCAATGAGAATACCGATAACATCAGCACGAAGGGGCTGATGGTGCCAGAGGCAGTGCCGAGCACTTATGTTCACGCTCTCTTTTGACCCTCCCTGAGCTTCTAGCTCAGCTTTACCGATGTAGAAACTGGTACTCTGAGAGGAGGGCTATGTCAGAGCCAGAGTTTGGACCCAAATCTGCGTGATCTCAGAGTATAAGGGCAGAGCTGCCTGCCTGTCATGTGACAGGTTTCTCTGCCAGGGCAGTGAAAGAGATGCCAAGGGCCTAGTTCTTTGCTCTCAGGCCAACAACAGCAGCAGTAATAAGCAACTCCCCCCTCTGTTTCTTTATCCCTCTCTTGAGGGCACGCATAGCCCTTTACATCCACGCATCCCCTTGGATTCACACAGCTCTTGGGTTTCTGGCAGGACTGATTTGGTGGAGTGAGACCCTTGCCCAGAGTCTCAGCCAATCCCATGGCAGGGGCCAGGACCCACGCCGCACATCCAGCTGCTGGTCAGGGTCCAGCTCACTTTGCTGTCACCTCCCCGTGCTCTGCTCTCTTGTGGGTCATCTGGCAGAGCCACCAGTGGCCACATCCCATGGGGCCATGGATGCAGAGCGACCAGAGGCCTGGGAAAGGCTGACGTACCTCCTCACTTAGTTAGCCAACCTCCAGGTTAAGCAGAAAGACTCTGGAATCACTCACACAGGGGTGGGAATTTCTCCCTCCTGTAAGACAGCAGAAGTAATGGTACCTATGCCATAGGACGGATCTGAAGACCAGAAAAGGTGATACATGTAAAGCGTTTAGCCAGTGCCTACCCAGGTTGGGATCCACACTGATGGGAATTATTATTTCCATCTTTACATCGATTGATTGATTCACTCATTCAAGAATAGATGTGCTCCTGCCATGTGACAAACCCATGTCCGGTTCTGAGAAGACGTGAGTAACACACAGCCTGGACCTTTTGAGAGTGAGTGATGGGGATAAACGTAACCAGATTGCCCCAGTGCAGGCAGACGCATATGGTAAGAGAGGTCCTAAAATGTACCAAGTGCTGTGGGAGCCCAGATGACAGACAGATGATGTGGATTTCCTTTTTCCCATCCGCCTTATTCAGTCTCATCTTTCTCAGGGTCCAGCGTTCCCATCTTCTCCGGGCCCAGCGTTCCCATCTTCTCCCTAAAGACCTAATTTTGTCATGGTGCTTCCTTCCCACGCCAAGTCTGGCGGAAGCCTTGAGAAGTTTCCTCTCTGTCACAAACCCTTGGAGCATTATCATTACTTTTTAAAACTCTCTTGTCTACCATAGGAAAGCTTGGAACTTGTATATAGCCACCATAGGATCTTTAGATATATATATATTTATACCCTTAAAACAACAAATAAGCCAACAAAAAATGTAGAGTGAGAGTCTCCCCACTCTTGTTTTTTTAAAACTGGTGTAGAAGCTGGGCTCAGAGAAGGTCCTCCAGCTTTACAGACAACACGTGGCAGGACAGAATGAAGTCGTGTCACAATATAGCTTCACTGGCTGTCCTCACTGCCTCACTGAATAATCCTCCCTACCCCCACTCCCAGGAGACCCAGGTTCGATCCCAGGGTTGGGAAGATCCCCTGGAGAGGGAACGGCAGCCCACTCCAGTACTCTTGCCTGGAGAACTGTAGTTCAAGGGATGGCAAAGAGTCAGACACAACTGAATGACTAACACTGACGCCTACCCCACATCAGGAATTAAACTGACATCTGATTCCAGATGACAACTGGATTTAATCCATATGGTACACATCCATGCACTTTCCACTCACATCACTTCATTTGATTACTCCCCCACATCTTGAGTTGAGAAGAATGGGCATGCTTCCCCTCAAGTCACAGACAAGGCTTCCAAGACTTCAAGGTCCAGTGATGGCCCAGGACCTAGCCAGCATTAGAACCAAGTGCTTCTAACCAGCAATCACACGCCATTTCTGGCACACAGCAACCTGTACAGTGAACTGTGATGAGTATCTCACGCCCCTCGTGCAAGTGGAGACCTCTGGCATGTGAGGACAGTGAGAAAGCATTAAGCACTTTTCTGCTTTAGGATCTGCAGAGACTTTTCTTTGACCCCAAGGCACTTCTCAGCATCTGCTCTGGACAAGCTACTTCAAGAAAAGCATTACATCATTTCCTGAACCCTGTGATCCAGGAAGTAGTTCATCTTGAAAAAAATAATAAAATCAAACTCTGCGTGTTTTTTTTTTTCCTTATCTCCCCTCTTCTTCCCAAACTGGTCTTGCACAAGCAGGTATGACCTTCCATTGGGTGACAAGTATGTCGTAAGTGAAACGTTTACAGGCACTACAGGAATGACCTGGTGCCTCGCCTACCTCATTAGAATTCTAATTGGGGTGTGTAGGAGAGGCTTCTATAAATGGTAAGGCGATCCCAGCAAGGCAGTCAGTCTCCCCACACCATCCGTGCCATTCCCAGACGAGCCAGAGAGGAGGCAGAGGAAAGCGAAACATGTCTGGTGAGTGCATGGCATCTTCTCTGCCAGTCCCCGCTGCACTCCCATGCTTCTCTTGGGCCGACTGAGAGGCCAGCGTGCCCAGCTCGTGACAGCTGCCTTCGGGGCTCTGAAAGCTAGAGCCTGGTGTTTTTTTAAGGTTCTCTTCAGAGGCAAGTCTTTCTCCATGCCTGCCTAGTCCCTCTAGTGTGGTCTCAGGGTTAGAGCATGTTTGGGACGAAGTCCTGAGTAAAGAGCAGGCTCTTCAGTGCAGCCAGAGGCATATCCCCTTAGCTAGACAGACAAGCTTTGCCCTTTCAAGCCAGTTGGCACCTGCTTCCCATGTTTCTCAGTGTCATTTTACCAGCTGTCAGTAATGTAGGCAAAGAAAAGCACATCTCAGAGCTACAGGGGAGGGAAGGAGTGACAGCGTGTAAGTCGATTTAACAGAAACCATCAGCGGTGCTGGGATGCTCCTAAGTAAACTACACATCCGGAAGCACTGGCAGGCTCTTTGAAAGTGAGCTGATGAGTGAAACCACCAGGAGCAGAAGGAGCAGGTATGCCGAGGACAGTTCCTAAGAGCGGCACCAGGGAAGGGAGTGAAAAAGCACTGCTGGGCAGCACGGGTTCTCTGACTCTGTGGTCACTTTGAGGACTGGGCTCTGCTTAGACAGTGCCCCTGCTCAGCAGCAGGCTAATTATTGCCTGTCGTGGGTGCTCAGCCTAGTGGGTTGGCGGCGACGCCAAATCCAAACAAGGCATGAGTCAAACCAGTAAAATATTGTGAATGGAGGTTAAGGCTGCAGGAGGGTTTGCCCAAGAAATCGCTGAGCATGATGCAAAAGGGCACTGCTGGTTACTTCAGAGGTCACAAAGACCAGGACAGGGTGGCTGCAAAAATGGACTCTTCCCTTATCCCGGACTTCTCCCCATGAACATGCACCAGTGCTGGGTTGCTAAGAAGGGAAACCTTGGATTCCGTAGACTTTAGCAAGAGGGGATAGGCCGTCTCCCTCCCTACTTCCCTCCTGCCAGAGGATGAGTTGGCCCTTACCTGGATCCCACAGAAATTTGGTAGCTGGGCCCAGACTAGGTTTTAGTAGCACCTTTTCTGCCACCAGTTCCAAGCTCATCCATGACCACGGGTGAAATCTGTCACATGGAAAGCAATACTGAACCTGGTTTCTCATTTGAACTCTGTTACCAACTACTACTGCTGAGCCTCCAGCTCCCGATTCAAGATGAAGAGCTTGAAATGGGGGACTTCCAGGTTCCTTCCAGTACTGACTGCTCTCTTTCATGAAAGGGAACAGGGGGCGGAGGGTGATGGGCTTCAGCAGGGGCTCAGCCCTGGGGCATGTACACCCACAGCAGCCTGCCCACTGAGAGCCCTACAGGCATCCCCAGGGGCCCAGTGTGTCCATGTCTGTGACTCCTGGGGACACGATGCTCTTAAGACTCAACTTCCAGGTCCACCAGATGCCCAAAGGTCACAGAGAAACATGGACAATGGTCAATTAAGATAAAAAGAGAGACAAGGAAACATCTTCATTCCCTTGAAGCTGTCACACCTGTGGTTCCTGGCCTGTGCTAGTCATTCCGCCAGGCAGGGCTCAGTAATGAATTCCTGAGTTCCTGAATGAATGCGTTTGCTTACTGGACACTCAGGGAAGGAGCCACGAGGCGCAGCAGGAGCATAGAGATCGAGAGGGCAGTCTTTCCCCATGGTGGGTTCGCAGTGGACTGTCATTAGGTTGCGTTACACGTCCAAGCACTTGCCAGGGGCCAAGAGGAGGAAGAGATTAACCCTGGGGGCGGTTTAGGGCAGGGGAGACCCTAGGCCCCAGGTAGCACCAGGTAGCACTGGTGTGGACGATGAGTTGGACTGGGTCAGAAGTAGTTTGGTGGGGTGAGGAGTATTCTGGGAGGAGGGAACAGGAAAAGAAACATGGGTGGTCGGGTGCGTGTGACCCAGGGGACGCACAGGGCTGCAGCATGCTGGTGCTGGTGCGAGAGGGCTGTTTCTGGCTCCCAGGTTAAGGTTCTTGTTGGAATCTGTGGGGTGTGATTATTCTGCCTCCCAGTGGAGACGGCAGCCTGGGCTTGGGTGGATGACATGGTGGAGGAAGGCCTGGCAGCCTTCCACCCAAAGTGGCTGGCACCCTCTGCCTTCCATGCACCAAGGCCAGAGCCCCAAGTTGGACAGACATGAAGGCTGTGGACACAGACGCTGGGCCCAGTGTGAAGGGGTTCCCCATCCTTGAGGCCATGCAAAGGCCTGCGGCAGAGTCCTTGAGGGTCAAACATGGATGCAGACCTCTGTCTGCAGGAGCCCAACACTTCTGTGTTGGGGACAGGCGCCCTGTCCCACTAGGCTGGTGAGTGTCCCCACCAGCAGCTTAGCTGGACAGAGTGCTGGCTTCAGGCCCCAGCCTACAGAGGACCCGTGTCATTCTGGGCTGTGGGTCTGCCCGTTTCCTGGGAGCTGAGAGGCCGATAGCCTCTTCTCCATTTCCAGGCCCCCACTCCTATGTCCCTGCTGCTCTGCTCACCTCAGATAACTTCCCAGCTCAGCCTCCACCCCGCTGGGCTGTGCTCCACAGATGGGGCAATCATTCTCGTCCACAGGGCCCACATGCTGGCCTGGGTGTGAGATGGTTTCCCGTTGCATGGAAGTCAAGGGAACGAGGCCCTTCATCTTGGTAGGGGCCGAAAGGGGCTCAGAAGGATCTGCAGTCCTCTGTCTCAGCCTGTTTTCCTCCTTTGTAAATAGGAGATAGTGATTGCCTCCCTGCCTCCCGCTCAGAGTGGCCACGTGGCTTGGGGGAGAGAATTCGTGGAAAGTAGCTTTGATTGCGTAAACAGACACTGTGTAGGCTTAAGGTAGTGGTTCTCAACTCCAGCTCTGGTTCCATATTTGAATCACCAGTAGAGTTTAAGAAACCAGCGCTGTCCCAGTGGTGGGGCTTAGGCTAATATGAACTCTCCAGGTGATCCTCGTGCATGGCGAGGGTTTAAGAAATCCGAAACTCTCTTTGGAAGTGAAGGGGGCCCAGGAGTCCTTCCTTGCTCTCTCACGCTAACCGTGTAATGTCGAGGAAAGGAGGAGGCTGTGGGTGCTCCCCTCTCCCTGGCAGCTTCCTGGACTCGTGCCCATTGCCGCCACCACCACCTCGGCTAGATGCAGGGTGCAGCCTGGAGTGGCACATGGTCAGGCTGCACCGGCTTCAGTGTGAGCTTGGGCCAGTCTCTGCCTGAGCATGTGATGTTTAGCAAGTGATGCCACTTGCCTGGACTTTCATCTGTGAAATGGGAGTGACAACATCAGACAGGTTGTAACTGTGAAAGGACATATGCAAGTAAAAGACTCAGCACCTTGTCTGCCCGTCTGAGGTCCTCCATGGCAGCCCAGAAAAAGCTTAAACGCTTCTCTCGCCTGTGTCGCTGGTGCTATAATGTGTGGGATCTTAAGACATCTGTACCACTGACAGGAGCCCAGGTGCCAGTGATGGGTGCATCTGGGGTCCCAACCAACACCCTGCAAGGGGGGATATTTGGTTTCACTGTTCCCTTCTACAGAGAGGCTGAGACCTTGCTCAAGGCTGCTCAAACCACCAGTTCAGGGCTCACTCAATTTTGTCCTGGCACCCTTGCCAGCCCCTTGCTCAATGCTCCCCAGGGAACCCCTATTTCCCCACTACCTGAGCACCAAGAGATTGTACCACCCATGCTGCACAGGGATTGAAAATGTCTGAATGTAGAGCAAAGNGCACTTCTCAGCATCTGCTCTGGACAAGCTACTTCAAGAAAAGCATTACATCATTTCCTGAACCCTGTGATCCAGGAAGTAGTTCATCTTGAAAAAAATAATAAAATCAAACTCTGCGTGTTTTTTTTTTTCCTTATCTCCCCTCTTCTTCCCAAACTGGTCTTGCACAAGCAGGTATGACCTTCCATTGGGTGACAAGTATGTCGTAAGTGAAACGTTTACAGGCACTACAGGAATGACCTGGTGCCTCGCCTACCTCATTAGAATTCTAATTGGGGTGTGTAGGAGAGGCTTCTATAAATGGTAAGGCGATCCCAGCAAGGCAGTCAGTCTCCCCACACCATCCGTGCCATTCCCAGACGAGCCAGAGAGGAGGCAGAGGAAAGCGAAACATGTCTGGTGAGTGCATGGCATCTTCTCTGCCAGTCCCCGCTGCACTCCCATGCTTCTCTTGGGCCGACTGAGAGGCCAGCGTGCCCAGCTCGTGACAGCTGCCTTCGGGGCTCTGAAAGCTAGAGCCTGGTGTTTTTTTAAGGTTCTCTTCAGAGGCAAGTCTTTCTCCATGCCTGCCTAGTCCCTCTAGTGTGGTCTCAGGGTTAGAGCATGTTTGGGACGAAGTCCTGAGTAAAGAGCAGGCTCTTCAGTGCAGCCAGAGGCATATCCCCTTAGCTAGACAGACAAGCTTTGCCCTTTCAAGCCAGTTGGCACCTGCTTCCCATGTTTCTCAGTGTCATTTTACCAGCTGTCAGTAATGTAGGCAAAGAAAAGCACATCTCAGAGCTACAGGGGAGGGAAGGAGTGACAGCGTGTAAGTCGATTTAACAGAAACCATCAGCGGTGCTGGGATGCTCCTAAGTAAACTACACATCCGGAAGCACTGGCAGGCTCTTTGAAAGTGAGCTGATGAGTGAAACCACCAGGAGCAGAAGGAGCAGGTATGCCGAGGACAGTTCCTAAGAGCGGCACCAGGGAAGGGAGTGAAAAAGCACTGCTGGGCAGCACGGGTTCTCTGACTCTGTGGTCACTTTGAGGACTGGGCTCTGCTTAGACAGTGCCCCTGCTCAGCAGCAGGCTAATTATTGCCTGTCGTGGGTGCTCAGCCTAGTGGGTTGGCGGCGACGCCAAATCCAAACAAGGCATGAGTCAAACCAGTAAAATATTGTGAATGGAGGTTAAGGCTGCAGGAGGGTTTGCCCAAGAAATCGCTGAGCATGATGCAAAAGGGCACTGCTGGTTACTTCAGAGGTCACAAAGACCAGGACAGGGTGGCTGCAAAAATGGACTCTTCCCTTATCCCGGACTTCTCCCCATGAACATGCACCAGTGCTGGGTTGCTAAGAAGGGAAACCTTGGATTCCGTAGACTTTAGCAAGAGGGGATAGGCCGTCTCCCTCCCTACTTCCCTCCTGCCAGAGGATGAGTTGGCCCTTACCTGGATCCCACAGAAATTTGGTAGCTGGGCCCAGACTAGGTTTTAGTAGCACCTTTTCTGCCACCAGTTCCAAGCTCATCCATGACCACGGGTGAAATCTGTCACATGGAAAGCAATACTGAACCTGGTTTCTCATTTGAACTCTGTTACCAACTACTACTGCTGAGCCTCCAGCTCCCGATTCAAGATGAAGAGCTTGAAATGGGGGACTTCCAGGTTCCTTCCAGTACTGACTGCTCTCTTTCATGAAAGGGAACAGGGGGCGGAGGGTGATGGGCTTCAGCAGGGGCTCAGCCCTGGGGCATGTACACCCACAGCAGCCTGCCCACTGAGAGCCCTACAGGCATCCCCAGGGGCCCAGTGTGTCCATGTCTGTGACTCCTGGGGACACGATGCTCTTAAGACTCAACTTCCAGGTCCACCAGATGCCCAAAGGTCACAGAGAAACATGGACAATGGTCAATTAAGATAAAAAGAGAGACAAGGAAACATCTTCATTCCCTTGAAGCTGTCACACCTGTGGTTCCTGGCCTGTGCTAGTCATTCCGCCAGGCAGGGCTCAGTAATGAATTCCTGAGTTCCTGAATGAATGCGTTTGCTTACTGGACACTCAGGGAAGGAGCCACGAGGCGCAGCAGGAGCATAGAGATCGAGAGGGCAGTCTTTCCCCATGGTGGGTTCGCAGTGGACTGTCATTAGGTTGCGTTACACATCCAAGCACTTGCCAGGGGCCAAGAGGAGGAAGAGATTAACCCTGGGGGCGGTTTAGGGCAGGGGAGACCCTAGGCCCCAGGTAGCACCAGGTAGCACTGGTGTGGACGATGAGTTGGACTGGGTCAGAAGTAGTTTGGTGGGGTGAGGAGTATTCTGGGAGGAGGGAACAGGAAAAGAAACATGGGTGGTCGGGTGCGTGTGACCCAGGGGATGCACAGGGCTGCAGCATGCTGGTGCTGGTGCGAGAGGGCTGTTTCTGGCTCCCAGGTTAAGGTTCTTGTTGGAATCTGTGGGGTGTGATTATTCTGCCTCCCAGTGGAGACGGCAGCCTGGGCTTGGGTGGATGACATGGTGGAGGAAGGCCTGGCAGCCTTCCACCCAAAGTGGCTGGCACCCTCTGCCTTCCATGCACCAAGGCCAGAGCCCCAAGTTGGACAGACATGAAGGCTGTGGACACAGACGCTGGGCCCAGTGTGAAGGGGTTCCCCATCCTTGAGGCCATGCAAAGGCCTGCGGCAGAGTCCTTGAGGGTCAAACATGGATGCAGACCTCTGTCTGCAGGAGCCCAACACTTCTGTGTTGGGGACAGGCGCCCTGTCCCACTAGGCTGGTGAGTGTCCCCACCAGCAGCTTAGCTGGAGAGAGTGCTGGCTTCAGGCCCCAGCCTACAGAGGACCCGTGTCATTCTGGGCTGTGGGTCTGCCCGTTTCCTGGGAGCTGAGAGGCCGATAGCCTCTTCTCCATTTCCAGGCCCCCACTCCTATGTCCCTGCTGCTCTGCTCACCTCAGATAACTTCCCAGCTCAGCCTCCACCCCGCTGGGCTGTGCTCCACAGATGGGGCAATCATTCTCGTCCACAGGGCCCACATGCCGGCCTGGGTGTGAGATGGTTTCCCGTTGCATGGAAGTCAAGGGAACGAGGCCCTTCATCTTGGTAGGGGCCGAAAGGGGCTCAGAAGGATCTGCAGTCCTCTGTCTCAGCCTGTTTTCCTCCTTTGTAAATAGGAGATAGTGATTGCCTCCCTGCCTCCCGCTCAGAGTGGCCACGTGGCTTGGGGGAGAGAATTCGTGGAAAGTAGCTTTGATTGCGTAAACAGACACTGTGTAGGCTTAAGGTAGTGGTTCTCAACTCCAGCTCTGGTTCCATATTTGAATCACCAGTAGAGTTTAAGAAACCAGCGCTGTCCCAGTGGTGGGGCTTAGGCTAATATGAATTCTCCAGGTGATCCTCGTGCATGGCGAGGGTTTAAGAAATCCGAAACTCTCTTTGGAAGTGAAGGGGGCCCAGGAGTCCTTCCTTGCTCTCTCACGCTAACCGTGTAATGTCGAGGCAAGGAGGAGGCTGTGGGTGCTCCCCTCTCCCTGGCAGCTTCCTGGACTCGTGCCCATTGCCGCCACCACCACCTCGGCTAGATGCAGGGTGCAGCCTGGAGTGGCACATGGTCAGGCTGCACCGGCTTCAGTGTGAGCTTGGGCCAGTCTCTGCCTGAGCATGTGATGTTTAGCAAGTGATGCCACTTGCCTGGACTTTCATCTGTGAAATGGGAGTGACAACATCAGACAGGTTGTAACTGTGAAAGGACATATGCAAGTAAAAGACTCAGCACCTTGTCTGCCCGTCTGAGGTCCTCCATGGCAGCCCAGAAAAAGCTTAAACGCTTCTCTCGCCTGTGTCGCTGGTGCTAGAATGTGTGGGATCTTAAGACATCTGTACCACTGACAGGAGCCCAGGTGCCAGTGATGGGTGCATCTGGGGTCCCAACCAACACCCTGCAAGGGGGGATATTTGGTTTCACTGTTCCCTTCTACAGAGAGGCTGAGACCTTGCTCAAGGCTGCTCAAACCACCAGTTCAGGGCTCACTCAATTTTGTCCTGGCACCCTTGCCAGCCCCTTGCTCAATGCTCCCCAGGGAACCCCTATTTCCCCACTACCTGAGCACCAAGAGATTGTACCACCCATGCTGCACAGGGATTGAAAATGTCTGAATGTAGAGCAAAGATGAAGGGAAGCAGCACAGGCTAGAGAGAGAAAGAAGAGACTGGTGAGGGCTGGAGTGAGGCAGGACCTGGCCAGGAGCTGGAGACGTCCTGATGCCCAGAGGAGGGAGGCATGTTGCAAATAACAGCCTCCCGGTGACTAGGATCTAAGACCTGGTTTCTGGGCCAAGCTCTGACTTTCAACTACCGGTGACCTCAGTAGATCTTCCAGGACGGAATATTGCATCATATCACTGCTTTTCAAGCTGCCAGTTTTCACCATTAGCAAGCTGTAAAATCAATTTAGTGGACTGTGACCAGCAAATTATTTTAAAAATGAAGTAGAAAATATCACTGTGCATTGTGCATAGTAAGGGTTCATACTGTTTCGGGAAACTTCACATCAATTATAAACCCATGTGTATAAGCAATGTACAAAATGTCCTTCTTAAAGGAGTCTGTAACAAAAAACTTGAAGACATTTGGCTAGATGATTTTTAATATATCTGTCCTGTGAGTCACCTTTCACAGTCTAGAATCTGTTCTGTGCTTCTCTTTTTCTGCCAAAAGTGGACGACAGAATAAGAGGGGAGGGCACTACACTATCAGTTACATGCAGCTAGGTTTGGTTGTAAATGACAGTGAATCCCAAATAACAATGGCTTAGAGAAATGAACAAGACAGAAGTTTACTGGATGTAGGCAGTTCTAGTGGGTGGGGCAGCTGCACAATCCTGAGGGGCCTGGGCTCTTGCAGGCCCCTACTCTGTCATCCCAAAGGCATATGTGGTCTAGACCGAGTCCACATCACACCCAGACCTGGGACAGCAGGTGGAAGAAGATGGAAATAAGCAGGCTAAGGGCTTTTGCCAACTATTTTGAAAAAAGAGGTTTCCTCAGAATTGAAAACAGGTATTCAAACAAATGCTTGCAAAGGAACATTCAGAACAGCACCATTTACAAGAGTCAAAAGGTAGGAACAACCCAAATATCCATCAACTGATGAATGGATGAACAATAAACAGTATATCAACATAGTGGAATATTATTCAGCCACAGAGAAGGAATGAATTACTGATACACACTACCACATGGATGAACCTTAAAAACATAATGCTAAGTGAAAAACCAGACTCAGAGACTATATGACTCCACTGATATGAAATGACCAGAGCAGACAAATCTATGGGAACAGAAATCAGATTAGTGGTTGCCGGGGGCTAGAGTTGGGGAGGTAGGAAGTGATTGCTAGCGGATGGGGGATTTATCTTGAGGGTGAAGAAAAAGTTCTGAAACTAGATAGTGTTGATGGTTGCATAACATTGTGAATGTACTAAATGCCACTGAATTGTATGCTTTAAGTGGTTAAAATGGTGAATTTCACCTCACTTTTTACAAAAGAGGTTTCCTAGGAATTAGGAATTAATACATTTAACTTGCACCTGTAAGTCATTGGCCAGAACTCATTCACATGACCCCCAGCTGCAGGGCAGCCTGGCCATTAACATGAAGGATTTTATTACCAAGAAAGAAGGAGTGAGTGTGTACTGGGGTAGACATTTAGCAGTCACGACCACATCAGTTGTGCTGGTGGGACTGATATTCTCAGGATAAAGAAAGTGGGGAAGCTGCCCCTGGCGTGCTGGTAGAGTTAAGCAGTGAGTCAAAGAGGCAGCATGGGATTGTGAGATGGGCCCTGGATGAGAATCCAGAGACATCCCACTGTGGGCAAATCACTTCCTGGGCCTCCACGTCCTCACAGACAGAATGATAGTTGGGGGAGATGCTCAGTCTTCAAAACGTTACTCTGTTTGATGTTTCTGAGAGTCTGTGTTGATGAGTCAATTATAGGGGTGAAGCTGCTCTCCTTTCATCCCTGCCCTTCATCTAAGCAAGCACAAAGAACAGCTCTGAAGCTCATAAACATCCATGAAGTCGTAAACTCGGGAAGAAACTTGGATGGTTGTGCACCTCCCCTATTCCCTGCCCTGTTGTTCACCCACCAAGGCATGTTCAACCCTTTGTGACCCCATGGACTGCAGCAAGTCAAGCCTCCCTGTCCTTACCCATCTCCTGGAGTTTGCCCAAGTTCATAGCCATTGACTTGGTGATGCCATCCAACCAACTCATCCTCTGTCGACCTCTTAGCCTCTGCCTTCAATCTTTCCCAGCATCAGGGTCTTTTCAGTGAGTCGGCTCTTTGCATCAGGTGGCCAAAGTATTGGAGCTTCAACTTCCACATCAGTCCTTCCAATGAGTATTCAGGGCTGATTTCTCTAAAATTGACTTCTCTGAAACCAGGATTGACTGGTTTCACCTCCTTGATGTCCAAGGGACTCTTGAGAGTCTTCTCCAGCACCACAGTTCAAAAGCATCATTTCTTCAGCACTCAGCCTTCTTCATAGTCCAACTCTCACATCTGTACATGACTACTGGAAAGATCATAGCCTTGACTATACGAAGCTTTGTCAGCAAAGTGATATCTTTGCTTTTTCATGTACTGTCTATATTTGTCATAGCTTTCCTGCCGAGAAGCAATCATCTCTTAATTTCATGGCTGCAGTCACCATCCGCAGTGATTTTAGAGCCCAAGAAAAGGAAATCTATCACTACTTCCACCTTTTCCCCTTCTATTTGCCATGAAGTGATGGGACCAGATGCCATCATCTTATTAGCTTTTTTTAATAGTGAGTTTTAAGCCAGCTTTTTCAGTCTCCTCTTTCACTCCCATTAGTGGCTCTTTAGTTCCTCTTCACTCTCTGCCATTAAGGTGATATCATCTGCATATCTGAAGTTATCCCCCTGCCTTTTCCGTTCTAGAACAAACTCAGGCTGAGATTAGTGCTACATGAAGGGGCGGCAGGTGGGAGAACAAAGGCCCCTGGATAATCCACAAACAGGATCATCAGATCCCTGATTTGGACTGGCAAACCGATCCTAGGGTTCAAAAGTGGGGTGACCACTGAAGGCAGCCAGCTGAAGGAGAAGGGTTTCAGGAACCACCTGGGAGCTTTGCGAGCATGCTCTCAACCTGCCCATCCCACTTGGGGGTCCAGGGCTCCCCTTCTCTCATGTCTCATGTAGAAAGCCTTTGGGACACATTGGCCTTCCAGTGACTCATTCTCTCCTCTGTATCAGGATACAAATGCCAGAAAGGACAATGTGTAGTGAGGTTCCTCACCACCTGGGTGTATTCTGGACTGAAGGAACTGCCAGGGTTCCTCCTCCTCCCAAGTGGAGAACAGAAGACCAGGGCAACAGGGAGGGTAAGACCTGTCTAGGTACATGACCTCAAATAAGATATTTATCTCCTGTGGTTAAGGAGTTTGAGGTCGACATGTGCACTCTGCTGTATTTAAATTGGATAACCAGCAAGGTCTTACTGTGTAGCACAGGGAGCTCTGCTCAGTGTTATGTGGCAGCCTGGATGGGAGGGGAGTTTGGGGGAGAACAGATACATGTAAATGTATGGTAGAGCCCCTTTGCTGTCCACCTGAAACTATCATAACATTGTTAATTGGCTATCAGTTCAGTTCAGCTCAGTCGCTCAGTCATGTCCGACTCTTTTCGACCCCATGAATCGCAGCATGCCAGGCCTCCCTGTCTATCACCAACTCCCAAAGTTCACTCAAACTCACGTCCATTGAGTTGGTGATGACATCCAGCCATCTCATCCTCTGTCGTCCCCTTCTCCTCCTGCCTCCAATCCCTCCCAGCATCAGAGTCTTTTCCAATGAGTCAACTCTTAGCATGAGGTGGCCAGAGTACTGGAGTTTCAGCTTTAGCATCATTCCTTCCAAAGAAATCCCAGGGCTGATCTCCTTCAGAATGGACTGGTTGGATCTCCTTGCAGTCCAAGGGACTCTCAAGAGTCTTCTCCAACACCACAGTTCAAAAGCATCAATTCTTTGGTGCTCAGCTTTCTTCACAGTCCAACTCTCACATCCATACATGATGACAGGAAAAACCATAGCCTTGACTAGACGGACCTTTGATGGCAAAGATGGACCTTTGATGTCTCTGCTTTTGAATATGCTATCTAGGTTGGTCATAACTTTCCTTCCAAGGAGTAAGCATCTTTTAATTGACTATATTCCAATATAAAAAAATTTTAAAAATTTTAAGATAGTTATCTTTCTTGAGTGTTAGTTTCCAGTTTCTTTTTTTCTTCAATTGAAGTACAGTTGATTTACAATGTTGTGTTAGTTTCAGATGTACAGCGAAATGACTCAGTTATATGTAAATATATATTCTTTTTCATATTCTTTTCATTATAGGTTATTACAGGATATTGATATAGTTCTCTGTGCTCTACCTGGGGATCTTGTTTATCTCTTTTGTGTGTACCAGTGTGTGTTTGTTAATCCCAAGCTCCTAGTTTATCCCCCCACCCAGTTACTAGTTTCTGTAAAGATTTCATCCATGGTGTGTGTAAGTTGCTCTGTGTACAGTTAACAGCAGTTGACACACAGGACACTAATGACAAATGTGAGTCCTGGTTTTACTCGCCCTGCAGCTCAGAGAAGCCTTGCACATCCCACAAGCACTCCAGGAAGAAGCAAGACTCTTCCATCCAGCGCTCACAGCGGGAGAGGCAGAGATGATCTTCTCTGTCAGCCAAGGACCCCACCTAGTGTGTACAAAGTGCCCTTTGTCTCCTTTCAATGTGTCTGCAGCCAAGGCACCCTGGAGCCCAGTCTTTCCTTCATCATTTTCCCTACAGACAAGCCACTGGGTTCTGGGATGAAAGAGACACACCTCTACTTTTTTTTTTTTTTTTTTTTTAATAATTAGAATTGTTTTACTTTTCAGGACTTGGGCAAACCTATGTGAACTGGCCATGTGTACTTTTGTTTATTGATTCCCCTTTTTCTTGCAAATCTCTTTTTAAAAATTGAAGTGTAGCTGCTTTACAATATTATATTAATTTCATATCTATAAGATGGGATTTCAATTTTTATAGATTACATTCCATTTTAAGTTGCTACAAAATATTGGCTCTATTTCCTGTGCTGTACAATCTATCCTTATATTCATTTTATACTTAATATTTGTTACTCTTATCCCCTACTTCTGTCTTGCCCTCTCTTCCCACTGGTAACCACTACTTTGTTCTCTGTATCTATAAGTCTATTCTGTTTTGTTGTATCCATTCGCTTGTTTCATTCTTTTAGATTTCACATAGAAGTGATAACATATAGTATTTGGCTTCCCGGGTAGTGCAGTGATAAAAAGTCTGCCCGCCAATGCAGGAGATGCAAGAGAAGTGGGTTTGATCCTTGGATTGGGAAGATTCCCTGGCGTAGGAAATGGCAACATGGTCCAGTTCTTCTTGCCTGGAAAATTCCATGGACATAGGAGCCTGGAGGGCAAAGTCCATGGGGGTCACAAAGAGTCAGACACCACTGAGTGACAGCACACACGCACATGCACGCACATACACACACACACACACACACACATAGTATTTGTCTTCCACTGTCAGACTTATTTCATAAGACCCTCCAGGTCCATCCATGTTATTGCAAATGGCAAAATTTCATTCTTTTTTATGGTTGAGTAGTATTTTATTGTGCCACATCGTCTTTATTTATCTGTTAATGGACACTTAGATTGCTTCCATAGCTTGCTATTGTAAATAACGCTACTATGAACATTGTATCTTTTTGAATTGGCATTTTTGTATTCTTTTGACAGATACCCAGGAGTAGAATTTCTGGGTCATATGATAGTCTTATTTTTAGTTTTTTCAGTTCAGTTCAGTTCAGTCGCTCAATCGTATCCAACTCTTTGCGACCCCATGAATCGCAGCATGCCAGGCCCCCCGTCCATCACCAACTCCCAGAGTTCACTCACTCATGCCCATCGAGTCCGTGATGCCATCCAGCCATCTCATCCTCTGTTGTCCCCTTCTCCTCCTGCCNTAAGCAGTGAGTCAAAGAGGCAGCATGGGATTGTGAGATGGGCCCTGGATGAGAATCCAGAGACATCCCACTGTGGGCAAATCACTTCCTGGGCCTCCACGTCCTCACAGACAGAATGATAGTTGGGGGAGATGCTCAGTCTTCAAAACGTTACTCTGTTTGATGTTTCTGAGAGTCTGTGTTGATGAGTCAATTATAGGGGTGAAGCTGCTCTCCTTTCATCCCTGCCCTTCATCTAAGCAAGCACAAAGAACAGCTCTGAAGCTCATAAACATCCATGAAGTCGTAAACTCGGGAAGAAACTTGGATGGTTGTGCACCTCCCCTATTCCCTGCCCTGTTGTTCACCCACCAAGGCATGTTCAACCCTTTGTGACCCCATGGACTGCAGCAAGTCAAGCCTCCCTGTCCTTACCCATCTCCTGGAGTTTGCCCAAGTTCATAGCCATTGACTTGGTGATGCCATCCAACCAACTCATCCTCTGTCGACCTCTTAGCCTCTGCCTTCAATCTTTCCCAGCATCAGGGTCTTTTCAGTGAGTCGGCTCTTTGCATCAGGTGGCCAAAGTATTGGAGCTTCAACTTCCACATCAGTCCTTCCAATGAGTATTCAGGGCTGATTTCTCTAAAATTGACTTCTCTGAAACCAGGATTGACTGGTTTCACCTCCTTGATGTCCAAGGGACTCTTGAGAGTCTTCTCCAGCACCACAGTTCAAAAGCATCATTTCTTCAGCACTCAGCCTTCTTCATAGTCCAACTCTCACATCTGTACATGACTACTGGAAAGATCATAGCCTTGACTATACGAAGCTTTGTCAGCAAAGTGATATCTTTGCTTTTTCATGTACTGTCTATATTTGTCATAGCTTTCCTGCCGAGAAGCAATCATCTCTTAATTTCATGGCTGCAGTCACCATCCGCAGTGATTTTAGAGCCCAAGAAAAGGAAATCTATCACTACTTCCACCTTTTCCCCTTCTATTTGCCATGAAGTGATGGGACCAGATGCCATCATCTTATTAGCTTTTTTTAATAGTGAGTTTTAAGCCAGCTTTTTCAGTCTCCTCTTTCACTCCCGTTAGTGGCTCTTTAGTTCCTCTTCACTCTCTGCCATTAAGGTGATATCATCTGCATATCTGAAGTTATCCCCCTGCCTTTTCCGTTCTAGAACAAACTCAGGCTGAGATTAGTGCTACATGAAGGGGCGGCAGGTGGGAGAACAAAGGCCCTGGATAATCCACAAACAGGATCATCAGATCCCTGATTTGGACTGGCAAGACGATCCTAGGGTTCAAAAGTGGGGTGACCACTGAAGGCAGCCAGCTGAAGGAGAAGGGTTTCAGGAACCACCTGGGAGCTTTGCGAGCATGCTCTCAACCTGCCCATCCCACTTGGGGGTCCAGGGCTCCCCTTCTCTCATGTCTCATGTAGAAAGCCTTTGGGACACATTGGCCTTCCAGTGACTCATTCTCTCCTCTGTATCAGGATACAAATGCCAGAAAGGACAATGTGTAGTGAGGTTCCTCACCACCTGGGTGTATTCTGGACTGAAGGAACTGCCAGGGTTCCTCCTCCTCCCAGGTGGAGAACAGAAGACCAGGGCAACAGGGAGGGTAAGACCTGTCTAGGTACATGACCTCAAATAAGATATTTATCTCCTGTGGTTAAGGAGTTTGAGGTCGACATGTGCACTCTGCTGTATTTAAATTGGATAACCAGCAAGGTCTTACTGTGTAGCACAGGGAGCTCTGCTCAGTGTTATGTGGCAGCCTGGATGGGAGGGGAGTTTGGAGGAGAACAGATACATGTAAATGTATGGTAGAGCCCCTTTGCTGTCCACCTGAAACTATCATAACATTGTTAATTGGCTATCAGTTCAGTTCAGCTCAGTCGCTCAGTCATGTCCGACTCTTTTCGACCCCATGAATCGCAGCATGCCAGGCCTCCCTGTCTATCACCAACTCCCAAAGTTCACTCAAACTCACGTCCATTGAGTTGGTGATGACATCCAGCCATCTCATCCTCTGTCGTCCCCTTCTCCTCCTGCCTCCAATCCCTCCCAGCATCAGAGTCTTTTCCAATGAGTCAACTCTTAGCATGAGGTGGCCAGAGTACTGGAGTTTCAGCTTTAGCATCATTCCTTCCAAAGAAATCCCAGGGCTGATCTCCTTCA